>CP025654.1:3397011-3519557 GCA_003576665.1 Ipomoea trifida
AGATATTCAAACTCTTAGGTTTCATTTCACTAAAGAAACTCTTTATGTAGCGCTCACGGGGATAAAGGATGACCCCTTATGACATATGCATAGAACCAAAATAACTGTAATACCAATGGCATAATTTTAGATTTCAGACTTGCAATCCTTGAAAGATGGAAAAAGAGAGAAGCAAGCATTACCAAGTGAATGGGATCCCCAGTCCTTATGCGTGCATTGGGACGTGCAAGTTTAGATTCAAATGGAGTCCTTGGCCGCATTTCTTGAATTGCATCCCATTCCTCGCGGGTGAGCATCCTTACTGTCCCTTGACCTTCAGGGGCATTCTTAATTTTCTCCTCAATTGTCTCTTGAGATTTTGAGTCATCATACTACAAAAATGAACAGCATACTAAAACCATTTAATTCCAACTAAAAAATCACATAAATTATTTAGAAATTATACTTTTATTCCTTTAAGAATCTAGGATGGATGGTGTCATGGTTGTTTATAGAGGGAATTGCTTAAAGCCTTAAAGACTACTCTTCCAGATTAGGATTTTTACAGTTTCATTAAGCCAGACAACTAGGGAAAGTCAGTCATAATAAATAAAGATTAATCAGTGAAATTACAGAAACTGATTTCGAAACATGTCCTTATCTTCTGAGATGCAACTTAATTTAGACATACCGTCATCAAGAGCTTTGCAACAACAGCAGTCCCAACAGCAATGATTATCATCGGCATAGTGGGAGTGTCCAGCCATTCCATTGAGTCCGGCACCTGAATAAACACTTGAGTCTTCCGGGGGCTCTTGCTTTTCCTCTTCGTTTCAATTTCAGCAACCTTTTTCTTCAAGTTCTCGCTGGGACCTTCCCGGGTTTTTGTATGCACTTGCCTCCAAAACCCATGCACCATTCTACGAACCCCAATCATGTTTTCATGAAGAGAAACCAATCCCTAAACTTGCACGTCCCAATGCACGCATAAGGACTGGGGATCCCATTCACTTGGTAATGCTTGCTTCTCTCTTTTTCCATCTTTCAAGGATTGCAAGTCTGAAATCTAAAATTATGCCATTGGTATTATAGTTATTTTGGTTCTATGCATATGTCATAAGGGGTCATCCTTTATCCCTCGTGAGCGCTACATAAAGAGTTTCTGTTAGTGAAATGAAACCTAAGAGTTTGAATCTCTGTTAACGAAATGAATCCTTTGCAGTTTGCCAGTTACACATGTCCTCTTAAGCTGGTCATGTAGGAAATTTCTTGTACTAGTAACTAAAAATTGGTGGATTCCCTAATGTAATAGCGGGATCTATAGTTTTAAACAGTCCTGGAGTAAGATTCTAACTTTCGGAGTAGATAAGAAAATTTCCAGATTTTCTATTACTGTTTTGCTGTTGCTCTGGCTTCATTATGGCACTTGGTTTCTATCAACCTAATTTCATAATTGGTGAAAAAGTTTAGAATATGCTATACCATGTGCTGCTAAGTATGACCTGGAAAGTTTAAATAAACGATCATGAGCCACATAAGAAGGCAGGGTGAAGATTTTCTAACTTTTCCTTGTTTGTTCCTTTTTCTTGAGATGGTTTGACAATATTTTAAAAAAATATTTCTATTTCTATTTAATGGCCATATGCAGGAGGATGTGAAGGACTGGTCAGTTGATGTTTTATCAGATGCACTCACACGGGCTGAAGAATGTGTTAAACATGGATCAAGCTAGATAATTGCAATTCTTCCATATTTAAAAGACACAGTGCCATATAGCGGGAATTTTGGTGAATTCTATCATACAACATTGTTTAGAATCTTTTTCCTCTAATCAAAATGCCAGCGTGGTCTCCTAAATTGTACATAAACTGCTTGCTAAGCTCTGGGTTTCAGGGTTATGATTAGATGCCTTTGTACAATTTAAGAGCTCCCCAATTATACGAATAAACCAATTTTCAATACCATATTGTAGCAGAATTCACATTATTCAGTTTGTATTATTACTACTTGAATAAATGTCAGATTTCTCTTTGAAGTGCAAAGATGTATTGTTTTTGTTGTTGCAGTTAATGCAAGTGCTATTCTGAAGTTGTTATCCTGTAGATTAAAGTGTGCATTTGATTTAACCAGTTCAGATTTCACAAATCAGATTAAACTGCTTGGGCACTTGGGAAATTGACAAAAAAGCAGAAAGCAAAGCATTTTTGACAATTTTAAAACAAAACAATTCCCTCTCTGGAATTTGACAAGTGTATTTAGTAACCAAAAACAGTAACATTTTCTTTTTCTGAATATACAACAAAAGGAGCTCAATTGGCTGCAGCTTACATCTGCAACATGCACCAGCTCGATTTGAATCCCTGTGGTTCTTCATCCCGGCATTTGAAAGCTAGCAGTATATTTGTTAACAAACTCTGAGTGGTGTTTCTTTTGTGTTGCTACATGATGTGAGGGGTATCCAGATTCAACATCACAAAAAGGGGGTCGACGCATTACTCTTCTTCTAAATAACTCGGGCTTGAGGAAGCCTGCACTGCTGGAACTGGTGGCCGTAGGAGAAGGTATAATGCAGGACCCAAGAATGGAAAGGCTGACACAGGAAGAAGCCAAGAACCCTTGTTGTACCTTGAATCATAAACATGTCATATTTCATGAGTTCTGCTCACAAACAGACCAGAATACATTGTTGTTCCAACCAAGAACAGAACTTACCACTTTCGAGTTGTCATGTCATTGAACACCCAGAATGGGGCAAATGCTGAGAGCAGAACGAAATCAATAGACATTGCATGGATCTGCAAGCAAACAGATGAAAAAGAATTGAAAGAATTTTGCAAGCAAAAAGGGATGGGGCTGATAGAGAATGCACAGAAAATGAGACAGTCTACTACTGCACACAGCATCCAGAAGCTTGTGATTGATTTCAAGAGTCAGAACTTACAAATCTGCTCTGTCTGAAGTACTGGTAAAATTCCTTCCAGTCCCCAGTAGAAATACCTGCATAAACTATTAATCCTAGCCCCGAAGCCAACAGAATCTGAAACATCATAGTCAGGTTGAATTCGCCTTCAGGAAACGAATAAACAATAAAGATTGTGCATAAAAAGTCTAGTTTCAGCCTAAACGCCATATTACCCCTGCAGTTAATTTCGATTCAAGGAAGTTCAAAGGCCATCTTCTGAGCTCGGTTTCTTCAACAGGTGGAGGTGGGGGCTTCCAGAGAATAAAAAAAGGAAAGAGAGCATATGCACCACCAATGCATGAAAGAACAAGGAAGGGCCAGACAGGAACACTGCACTTGGGGCTGCAGAAAAAAGAACTCTCATATCAACACAATTAGCTATTCATAAGGTAAGCAGGGTGACAAGCTTGAATGTTCTTTAACACAAACGTTGCGCATGCAAAGATTAGAGAAGAGGAACGATGGAAGCAATTCCAACTAAGTTGGTCAGACTATTAACTGGTAACCACAGGGTAACAAATTTGACTTCTAGCGGGAGTGACCTATTAGCCTTCTTGATTTAAGCTGATCAACTATGGGCAACCTAGATTGGTATTCTTGGTTTGACCTAGTCAGCTATGAAAAACCTAAATTGGTTTATTTTATTGTGGTTTTTTGTCAGTTAAGGTCACAATCTTCACTCAAAACTTCACAAGGAAGAGGAACTGTAAAACTGAAGTAAGATGATGATAAAGCTTACGTTCTAGCAGTAGGAAGCAGCAGCATACTGTATACTAGAGGCCATAAACCCATTATGTACCATTCAGCCACAAGAACATCATTCATTCTGAAACCATCATCTCCTTTCAAGTTAAGCAGCTTCTTCAGGAAATACAAGTCTGTTGACTGAAACACACAAAGGTTACAAACCCTAACCAAAAAATTATCAATCAAGCAAAGAACACTACAGGAAGCAATCTCAAGTCAAGTCACAACCACCATTGCAAAAAATAGGTCTAGGCGCCTAGGCGACCTAGGACCGTGGCGATTTCCCTCCTAGGCACTTGCCTAGCGCAGTATTGTCTAATTCGACCAAGTTAACTCGTCCATTTCGATCGAGTTAACTGAGTTAATCTGTTCGGGTTGACCTATTTTTTTCATTATATATATATATATATAACACAATATGACATATATATACCCACACACGTGTAAAGTTCTTTTAGTTAGCCACATAGGCGCCCGCCCACCCGATTGACGCCTAGTGCTTACCGTAACCATGGTCACAACTACAGCAGTTTAGCCATTTATGAAGGGAAAAAGGTATAGAATGATGTAATTGTGTATGGATTTGTGAGAGCAGAAAAAATGGATGCAATTGTGGTGTAGTACCGGGGTCTGATTAGGGGCGAGGATGAGAACATAGTACATGAGGCCAGCCCAAAATCCGAAAAGGAGAAGCGACAGCGTCCAGCTCCATCCCTCTCCATCGTCTCCTCCATTCTCGCCGCCGCCATCTTCATCCTCGACCTCGCTCTTTTCCGACGAGGAGTCCTCTTCCAGAACAGGGTCCTGTGAGCTCGGAGTGGTGAGTGAACTCCTGCGTATTTGGAGGCGAATTTTCCGGGGAATCGTTGGGGCTTTGGTGGCTATGGAGAAGCAGGTCCGATTGTGAAGGAATGAGACTCGGCGGGTAGAGATTCCAGCGAATTTGGGCTTGGGTGGGGGTGGAGTGAAGACGCTGGCGAGGAGGTTGTTCGCTCTGCCGGCCATCTTCTTTCGCCGGCGCCGGAAACGTTTCTCCGTTCACTATCACAACACTTTTAGCTGGATATTCTTTGTAGCAGTGGATGGGTACTGTTGGATTAAACGTCGTAGTTTTAGTTGGATATTCTTCCATGAAATGGAGGGAGATAATACGCCACGCCCCTACCCTGTTCCCGGGTTCAACCCGATGTAATTTGGTGTATCCATTACAAAAATTCGACCCGCTCACCTAAAAAAAAAATCAATATCTAATAATGACTTGTGCCTTGAATAAAAGAAATATTATTGTTTAATAAAATATTAATTTTAGGTCTTGTAACAACTAACAGACGTGTTAGTAAGCTAATTAAGCTTTTGACCCAAGGGTGTTATAGTGCTAGGGATTAACAATTGGTGTTCATCATTAGGCTATATAATTGGTTTAAGTTTTAATAGAGGCAATATGAATATTTAGCTAACCAGCTTGGTTGGCATGGGTAGTTGTGCACTCTCGTATAGAAAAATCAATCTAATGCGAACGGCTTGATTAAGACACCTCGTGGTCTAACAAAAAATAAAAATAAATACTTAACTTACTAGTAGGAGTTTATTGTGTTTGGTTGAAATTAGGCCTTGTTTATACAGAGATGTTTCATTAGATGTCCAACCATATGGACAAAAGATGGGCTATATTAATTATTATCTAGACTTACAAGCCCAACTCATTGAAGGCACAAATTAGATTTTGATTTGACCCGAAAAAGAGCAACTTTATTAGTATGTATTTTTTGTTTTTTTTTTTTCCAGATTCAGAGAGACAGGAGGAGAGAGAAGTAAATAAAAGAGAAAAAAAATTTGGACCAAAAAAAAAGAAGAAGAAGGCTCTGATCTGGTTACTAGTCCACGCGCTTGTTGGGCGCATTATGTGCACTAAACGTGCAAAAAATCTGTATATTAATTTTATTTTCTTCAACCGTGAGTCCCTCTAAAAATTGAATTTGTAGGAAAAAAAAATTAATTCTCCCATCAACTAAAAATCTAACATCAAGGCTTTTTTTCCAATAAAAACCCACCAAAATTCACAATAATTATGGATGTTCTAATGTCATTAAGAAAAAATAGAGTGTCGACTAACTATTTTTTTATCTAAAAAAAATATTGCTAATTATAGGAGGTAACTTGCTTGATGTGTTGTCATGACATATATACAAAAAAAAAATATTATTAGTTATACGAAATAACTTGTAACTTGTTTCACGTGATATCATGACATATATAGCCAAAGTCATTGCTTTAGCTAACAGAAGAATTATTGGTGTTATATATATATTTGAGGAAAACACAAATTTGCAAGGAAAAACATAATAACATGCTAGGCAAACTTTCACTTAACGTGCCGTATGCGTTTTATTTAGGATTGATTTTGAAGAAATAGAAATATTGTATAATAATTAATTTAATTTTGACACACTTTTATATAATTACAAATACAAAATAAAGAATTCTAAAAAGGGCGATCGAGTGTGTGATTTGTAAACAATTACATAAGAATGTGGTTTACCACAGTCCACAGATACACCTTTAGATAACAACTACAAATTTCTTTCATCATCTGAATAATAATATTAAGAAGAACATAATATTTATTAAAAAGCTTTTGTCATAATATAAAACATTTAACAAAGAAAATGTATAATTCAAAATTTCATTTAAAAAGTGACATTTTTCTTATGTATTTGAGATGCAAAATTATCCACCAAGCTTTCAATGTCAATTTCCTCCCCAATTTCATTTGGGTTGCAATCAAAGACAATTTATTGAGTCTCTCCTCTGATTTATTTAACCATAAGTAGGGTTTTAATAATTTCAACTTTGAATAACTTCATTTTGTAGAAGCATGCAATAGTAATGACTATTAAATAAAAGTGAGGTTTACCGTTAGTGTACACCTAAAGATAATGGCTACGAATTTCCTTGTCACCAAAATATAGTAATAGAAATATTCAATATGCAATGGATGGTAGCATTTGCAAAGCAACATTACAATGTAACATTATATTGATGCTAATAGAGTAATGTTACACACCACTTTTTAAATTTTTCCTCTTGATATGATACTATCTAATTGGGTTATTTATTATATGATTAAAACTATTGAGGTCATATATATAAGCCACATAATGAAGGAAAATTGAACTCCGCCCTAAAAACCCTAAGTCTATGTCACTACTCAGTTTGCACATGCTCATGACCCGCGACTATATTAAGACTATCTTATTTTATGTGTTTGTTTCAATTAATAAGACTAAATTCAATATATTTATCGTTCAAATTTTATAATATTTATTTAATATTAGTTTATAAATTTATATATGTACAAAAAACCTATGGGGTGTTTGGTAAATAGTTATTAATTACTTCATAACTGATTACATGCAAAAAAAATGACTTTCTTAAAAAATTAATTAAACAACTAGTAATGTTCAAATAAGTCAAAATTAGTTGATAAGCTAACTATATTATCAAACATGGCCTATATATATTTATATATATACACACACACACACAAAATTCAATTCAAAATTCTAAGAAATTGATTTAATTTAACAATAACAAATATTATTCACCGTATGATTGTATGAAAACGAGTAAAAATTGGGTTCATTTTAAGTAGTTGAAACATTAATAGCATGTTTGGACGAACTTGTAGTGATTGATTAAAAGTTCAAACAGGCAAATCGGGGGGAACTTTCATCGCTTTGTAAACGGCCGCGTAGAACACGTTAAGCAGTTAAAATAACGGCGTCCGTTAAGTGTGACCGCGTTGATCGTTGTTTGGCCCTACCTACCAAATTTTACACTCGCAGTTTCCTAGCAAGTAAGCTTTATTTGATTGGTTATGGGTCGCTGAAATACCCAAACGGTAACGCCACGTCAACGTTAACTTCTACGCTAAACCCTAAACGTGTGATGCATTAAATCGTACGGCCGGTGATATCTTACCCCTCCAACAGAACAACAGAAGGAACATGCTTAGTTTATTCGTAGGAAACATCATTATAATCATAGGTATTATATATATATATATATATATATATATATATATATATATATATATATATATATATATATATATACATACATTATGTGTGTGTATATATATATATAGTTATCAGTGAATATAAGTTGTGGTACTGCATTGCTTATTGAGTGAAGTTGATCGTGGATATATAGATACACATATACATACAGAAAACAAATGGCGGGAAAGCAGCAAGAAGGCGGCATTGCTCCACCGGTATTTGAAGCGGCGGAAGATGCATACGGTGGCGTGACGGTGGAGCTGAGCGAGTGGTCCATGGATTCCGGCGACTTTGTCACTGTGCTCAGAGCTTCACTCTCCCAGTGGAGGCACCAGGTACGTACTTGTTCATACGTTGCATGCATGCATGTATGTGTATATTATTAGGGAAAATCTTACAGTTATTACCTAAACGTGATCGAAAATTTAAGATTTCTGATCAGGAATGACCTTTTCAATCACTTTGACGATTTAACACCCCACTGGGGATTAAACTTGTGAACTCTCACTTAGGAGGGCCACGTCTATGCCACATCTTTGTGATCACAAGGTTTTTAGTTATGGTCAAGATTTTAAGAGCGAAAGTTGTTTGGTTTTTTTTTTTCAGGGGAAGAAAGGGGTTTGGATGAAACTATCAATACAACTAGCCTGTTTCGTTGATGCTGCGGTTAAGGTACGTAAGTAAATATGTGAATTACTTCCTGGTTATAGTTTTGTAGCATGCATTAAATATTGTACGTACATGCATGCATGCAGGAAGGGTTTTGGTTCCACCATGCAGAGGCAACGTACCTGATGCTGGTTTACTGGATTCCAAACACTCCCCACACTATTCCTTCCAATGCTTCTCATCGAGTCGGAATTGGAGCTTTCGTCATCAACCAACAAACTGGCCAAGTATATAACTAACTACATTCACATATGATAATATAGAATCGATACCACTTAAAAGCTCTCTCTCAACTAAAATTATTTATTTTTTATATCGGGTGAAACGGAGATTCGAACTCATAACCTTTGGCATGGAGTTGACTCTATACCAAATTGAAGTATGTGTTCAATTTCAACTAAAAGTCTAAGCTGATAATTAAATTTCGCAGTTATCCCCTATCAAATATGTACCCTAATTGTAATAAAAACAATATTTATGGACTAAACACAGAACTAACTTACACGCATTTAATGATGGGTATGTCGATTTGCCGTCCATAAACACGTAATAACCTAAATTTGGTATGCATGTACTACCTATATGCAGTTGCTGGTGGTTCAAGAAAACAACGGAAAGTTCAAAGGCAAAGGGGTCTGGAAACTTCCTACGGGCGTAGTTGAACAGGTAAGAACCTCGTTTCTTTAACGTTATCCATGCATGCATGCATGCATGTTAGGCTGTCTGTCCTTTTCGACCAATTTGTTGGAAAAACATTATATTCATTGTTCATGCATGGAGAAGTAACTCTGATCTGGTATAATTCGTATAATTATATTGTTTCTTTTCATAATTGGTTTTATTCGATCGTAGGGTGAGGATATAAGTGATGCAGCTGTGAGAGAAGTACGAGAAGAGACTGGGGTTAGTGATTAAATAATTACATTTATTTGTTGAAATTAGCTTATTATATTTATTTGATTTTGGGAAAATTTTTAAAATTATTCCTTGCTAATTACCGTTTTTTTTTTTTCTTATTTTGAATACAGATTGATACAGAATTTGTAGAAATATTGGCATTTAGGTGAGTGCATATTTGTCAATTTTATAAATATTCATAGTACATCATTTATTGTGACAGTATATTCTTATGCTCCCATAGATTGTAACTATTTTGAGCGTGTACTATATATCTTACGATTTCATTAATTTTTTTTTTAAAATACTTATGATTTTTTTATAAAGTAATATATGCTTTATTCTTTACGATTTCATTATTAAATATTGTTAATTGCAGGCAAAGTCACAGCTCATTCTTTGGGAAATCAGATTTGTTTTTTGTTTGCATGCTGAGGCCACTCTCTCTGACCATCAATAAGCAAGACTCTGAGATTGAGAAAGCACAGGTGTGTAGAGCGTGATTATTATCATATTAAATCACGAGTTCAATTATTGTTAATACTATTTTGGTTGATCACGTCACACATAGTTGTTCTAGTATTGTTTACTTCTCATGTCTGATTTGCAAACTATTACACAAGAGTGAAATTTACCTCATACACACCCTCATCATTGAAAAAAAAAAAAAAAAAAAAAAGTCCCAGTATCCAGTAACACAAGAAGCCCGCCACATTGAATGAAACTTCTACATTGGCTAGCAGGACTCCATCATATGTCATTGAATTGTCTACAATCTACTACCAAAAAACAATTAAGCTTGCTATGTGTGTGGCATTTTAATATTCTAAAAGACAAGAATTCCATTATGGCAAAAACCAAGAAATTTGGGAACATACATTAATTTGGATTGTGTGTTTTGTTTTACAGTGGATGGGCATAGAGGAATATGCGGCGCAACCGTTCGTGCAGAAACGTGAGATGTTTAAGAAGATTGCCCAAATATGCTTAGCCAAGAGGGACAATAAATACACCGGATTTTCTGCTGTTCCTACGACCACAGGCTTTTCTGCTAAGAACGCTTATTTGTATTGTAATCCTGAATGGATGAGTAACATGCATTAAGCTAAGACTTTGACTTTGAATTAATCATGTCATCGTGAAACTACTTTGTTCTGTGTTTGTGATTTATGAGCAGTATTCTGTAAGTTTCAATTGAGGTAGTAAGGCCATCTTCAACCATACAATTGAGCCACTTTCAATCTATCCCATGTGTAATTTCTTTTTCTTTTATTTTTAATGCACCAGCAATTCTTGAGTCAGAATTATATTGCAAATGGCAATTGTGGGCCTGTGTAGTACTTTTTTTTTTTCTTGTTAAATAATAATAATATTTATGATAGTTATTATTAGAAGAAAATAATTTTTTTTGTTGGTGTGAAGTGAGATCACTTTTGAAAGATGAGAGAAAATTGTATAAATGGGGAGTGAAAATGAATAATTGTAAATTAATTGGATATAGGACTGCTCGGCCCAAATTAATAAATAACAAGTTTGCACACATAAAAAAGAATATTGAGCATAATAAGGATATAGTTTCTCCAAAAACTACACAAGTTTCATTTAATGAAGTACCCATTCTTGTGGGTAGTTCGCATGAATTTTCTACCACACAAAGTTTCTAAGTGCACCTGTGATTAAAGGTGTCAGCCACATCCAAATTGAATCACGGTATCCAGATTGTTCAAAGCTTAAACACAAGTTGCCCATAGTCTTGCTAGATGTCTGTACTGGACTACGAGGCCCTATGTTGTTGCCCATCTTGCACGCCCTAAAATTCGGCCCTTTCTGTGCGTCAGGAGTGGAACTCGATCCCTCCTTTTATTGTCAACTACTTGTACTTTAATTAGAATTAATGAAGTTATGGTTATTCTCAACAAAAAATAATGAAGTTTTTACCCAAAAAAAAATGCCAAAATCCAACTAACTATTTACCATACATGCTGGCACATACATCACTGTAGCTAATCAGTTAGCCCACCAATGGTAAAACTGAAAAGTACTGTCCAATTTCTAGAGTGGCAGAAATCCACTAGGATAAAAAAGCTTGAACAGTGAAAAAAAAAAACATCAATCCAAAAGAAAAACAGGATAATATATATATGATGCCTCAATTAATCTAAAATCCTGAACACTTGATGGATCCCATGGATATGTCGATCTCAATCATGTTATCTTCCTCATTCATCTCTGTCAAGAATTCCATCAAACAATCCTTGGAGCTTTCCTTTTCATGCCCAACAAAGTTTCCACTGTAGGGGAGAAGGCATATCTCAAACAGGCTTTCCTCATCATCATCAGAGATGGATCCATCATCTGAGCCCTGTGCTGTGCTGTCAATGTCTGAATAATCTTCACTCGAAGATGATGGGTCATTAGAGTACCCCTTCTGCTCCTCTTCTTCTCCTCCTTCTGCAACTTTCTTGATTTCTGAGCTGCAGATTTCAATTTCTGCTTGGTTTTGGGCCTTTTTGGGGGTGGGTTTTGGGGGTTTGAGTGCCATGATTGCAGTGGAAATGAGCAGAGCCAGAGATGTGATGGAAATGGACACAACACTATGGCCTGAAACCATAGCAAAAAACAAGGAAACTGCAGATGGGACAAGAACAGCAATCCAAGATTGTATGTTTCTTTGGAGAATCCCAGAAAAAGAAGAAGAAGAAGAAGCCATTTGGTCCGATATTCTGATCTCTGTTTTTTTTTTTGAGCTGTGTTATAATCTATGAAAGAAACTGGGAGGGGGGGAAAAATGGCTTGATGAGATTCATGGGGGATTTCCAGAAATAGGCAACAAATTGAGAGAATCCACTACTCATCACTCACATTTCCCAACCTAATTGTACTGTTCTTCTTGAGAAACTGATTATAGTTCTCTCTATACAGTAGAAGACATGGAAAACTGGGAAGCCATGTGAAGAGCAGAGCTGAGAGGTCACCACATGGCAGTGATTTTGGGTGCAAATTTATATGAAAAACAAGCAATTAAGACCACAAAACTAAGCTAAG
This sequence comes from Ipomoea trifida, assembly GCA_003576665.1. Lineage (NCBI taxonomy): Eukaryota > Viridiplantae > Streptophyta > Magnoliopsida > Solanales > Convolvulaceae > Ipomoea > Ipomoea trifida. The sequence goes on from CP025654.1 coordinate 3,409,372, forward strand.
GCCAACAGGGCCGGACAACGTACAGTACAGGCATGAAAATGGCAACACCAGTGGTCAACACTTTTGTATGTCCAAGAAAAAGTACCCCCCATGCATTATCACCACCTAACACTTCAATTCTTCAGCAGATAGTACAGGAAGATGGATAAGACTCACCCCAGTTTGTACTCTTCCTTTCCCACCCTTTCATTATTAATGTGTTCATATTTTGCTCACAAAAAGTAAAATTTTATGACCCTTACATCCTAACTCGACAAATAGTGATAAATCACGTTGATTTAGTGATTCATTAGGTAAGAGGACCAATACTTGATAACTATAAGGAGCTTATTATATTAAGTGTAGGATGCTCCTCAATAGTTAGTAAAAAACTATGGCAATGTGCCCAACGCACATTGGCGTTGTTGTTGCGCCTCCATACCATTTCCTTCCTGGAGACACGGGAGCTGGCCCAGGGGAATCAAAACCGGGCTCTCTCAAAATTTTTTTCCACAAAAAGAACTCACTTGCGATTTAAGCTATCTCCTCGGATTAGACTCTTTTTTTATTTGATTGTATGGACTGGATTGATCATTCCCTTCCTTTATTTATTTATTTAATTAGAATGGATTTTTGAACTTTTCTTACCTATAATATATATGGATTGTTTTTTTAACTGCTACTAGCCTACTACAATTCCTTTCTTTGTTTTCTTGCTGAATATCCTGTCTTTTGTTTATAAATATTTGACAACGTTTTTAATAACTTGAGAAATTCTAATAACCCTTATAGTCTTTTACTAATTATAGAATTAAACTTTTTTTTAAAAAGAATTGAAGAACAAAAATCAAGAAACAAGAAACATGCTTACTTGCGTAATCTTTTTTTTTTTTAATATTAATTTTCAGAAAATGAACAATTATTTGTTGCTATGTTCTCCAAGCTTTTAAAATACAAAAACACACATAATTACATTTATAATAGTCATTTTTCTTTATACTCAAACTTTTATATCTATTTATATACTCTTACCGTCACCCCTTAACTCACTCTTGCCTTTATCTATGTATTATATTCGTCACATCTTTTCTTAGTAATTATTATTATATTGAATCCTTTATATTTATTTGAAATTATTTAATTATATCAATATAATTTACTTGTGCCTAAGAAATTATTGTATAAAGAATTTGTTTTACCATAAAGGAGTTAGCACAAGGTTTGCACCTTTGATCATATGATTGCTTTTATCATGCATGTGGCCTATTAATCATTATTCATAATTACACTAATAATCTATTATTCTATTATATATATCTCCACCCTCAATTTAAAATGAAATGAAATTTATATTTAATTTAGCACTTGAATGAAATCATAACTGGATAATTAACCTTGCATTTCTATTTTATTTTAGAAAATGAAAATAAATATAAGCAATTTAATGCGTATTTACATTCGAACTAGACTATTGTCTATGTTTTACGGTATTTTTTCTACCTCTCTGAGTTAGAAATACTTTATATCAATAAAAATATTTTGGTTATTCTATATTTTTAATTTATTGTATCATTTTAAGTTAGTATAATCAAGAAGGATATATGCTATGGGTGAAAATGTAGGGTAGTAATCATTTTTATTTTATTATATTTTTTTATTTTTCTATCCATTTCTCTCCCTCAATTCAAGCCAGGTAGTGGAAGTAATACTTTATTTGGATCATAATATTTATCTGATCCGGTTATATATAAGTTTCGGATCAGGTGAGGACCTATCACTAGGTGAGGACCATGTGGACTAATCCAGATCATTCATTTGGACGATCTAACAATTATGAATGCAACTGCACAACAAAGTGGGTGGGATGCACAACATTCACACTGTGAATGCACAATAAACTGAGAATGAATGTACAACAAACTAAGAACGAACGCACAACAAAATGAGTACAAATGCACAACAAAATGAGTACGAATGCACAATAAACTGAGCGCGAAAAATTAAATATATTGCATATAATAAATCACAATCATTGAATTAGTTAAATCAATGGATCAGATAAGTTCACAGGGTACTCACCTAACCATAGGTCCTCATTTGATCGTTTTAGTAGATTGTATTAATGTAGGTTAATAATAAATAATTAAGAAAATTATCGAATAATAATATTAGAGAATACTGTGCACATTTTACTTTTAGTTATCGACTATTTTGATATTATCACATTAGAATCAATTACATTAGAATCAATTAGTCATACTCTCTTTTTTTTNAGTATTACTAAATCTGTTACAATGTAGTATATGTTCATAGCTATTTTCTCAACCTACTGAACCACAAAGAGTCAATAATTGCTCACATCTTCTCTTAGTTATCATTATATTGAATCCCTTACATTTAAATTATTTGGAATTATTTATTCATATCAATATAATTTACTTGTGCCTAAGACATTATTGTATAGACAATTTGTTTTACTAAAAGGAGTTAGCACAAGGTTTGCACCTTTGATGATATGATTGCTTTAATTTTATCATGCATGTGGCCTATTAATCATTATTCATAATTACACTAATAATCTATTATATCTCCACCCTCAATTTAAAATGAAATTCAATTTATATTTAATTTAGCACTTGAATGAAATCATAACTGAATAATTAACCTCTCATTTTTATTTTATTTTAGAAAATGAAAATAAATATAGCAATTTAATGCTTATTTACATTCGAACTAGACTATTGATCTATTTTTATGGTATTTTTTCTACTCTTTTATTTTTCGATTTTTCTATCCATTTCACTGCCTCAATGCAAGCCAAGTATCGGAAGTAATACTTTATTAGGATCTTAATATTTATCTTTAAATGGCTCCTATACCAAATGGAATAAGTATGTGTCATGTAATTACTTTAACTTTTTGCTTAATTTTTGAGTTACGAGTGAAACTCATAACTATTATCATGACACATATTAATTGGTCTAAAAAATGGAAGTTCAACTTTGAGATTAGAACATGTGCTTTTTGAGAAAATATAAAATAGTTAATTTTACTTTTAATTATTGACTGTTATGATATTATCACATTAAAATCAATTAGTCATCATAATCTGTTAATTTTACCTCATTATATTATTTAATTTTCACATTTTTAACCTTTGAAATTTTTGTTATTTCTTTTAAAATTACATGTTAGCCCTCGGTTAGTAAAAACTTCTATCATTTTTCCTTTTTTTGGATGAAAATGGCGACAGCTGTCGCCAATCTAAGAAGGCAGGTTCACATGAAGTGGCGATGCATTTGCACAAAATCCGCACTACAATTAACAACTTCTAAGACCTTAAAATCCCCAAATTCAATGTTAATTATTAGTTAAACACTTAAACCATATGGGATGGGGGTCAATTACGAATTTACGAGTGAGTTTAATTCTTTAAGTCTCGAAGGAATCAATAATTAAGATTATGATACCGACCTGTTTCGGAATTTGGAATGGATAGTGTAGTACGCTAAAGAATGTTGATTTTTTTTTTTTTTTTGTATTATTAGAAAAAATCATAATCATTATATAAAGTGTGTATTAATTTTTATTTTATTTTATTATATTCGGTTAAATTAAAGAATAGAAATGTAATAACATTCAAAAATAAAATTATCCTTTACATTAATATAATAATAATAATAATAATAATAATAATAATAATAATAATAATAATGATAATACATTATTATTATTACTACTACTACGTTATGATATATCCTCTACTAGTGCATCGATCTCACTTTATGCCACTTAAATCAATCGTTATATCGTGGACCAGAGCTCACAGTGTGACTAGGGTCCACAGTACACTGTGAACAATAGTTCAATATACAGAGTTTGACTTCAAATGGTAAATAATTCATGTTATAATGCGCATAATTATATAGCTGAGAACGCATAAACACTTAACATAATAGACATACACATTATGGAATTGAAATTTATAATGTACATAATTATATAGATGAAGACACATAAATTCATAACATAATACACATGCTATGTATGTAATTATTTTAAAATATCGTGTTTATGTGTGTGTGTATTATGTTAAGTGTTTATGTGTCATCATCTATATAATTCTGTACATTATAAACATAAATTATGTACATTATGAAGTTAAATTTTGTATATTGGATCAGAGTCAACGTGCACTATGGACCATGGTTCACGATATAAATTGCCCACTTAAAAATGCTGGGCGGATAAAAAGTTATCAACACTAGCCCGATAGGCCTACTATAAAGGAAGCCTGTTAGATCAGGCCCATAGAATGAACATGGAGAGTTGGAGACAAAACGCAATTATAATCCAAAATTAAGGTTTTATTGTACTTTTATTAGCGTTTTCAAAAAAAAAAATTCTTAAAATACGTAAAAATGAGACATGGACGAGTCGATTTAACCCCTAATTATACAATAAAATTGCTATTGTGATTCTTCTCAGCGAAGAGAGTGTGCATTAAGTAAACCTTGAGTCTCTTTAATAGTTTACAAACCACACAAAAAATATAAGTAACTTTCAAATATAAGAATTATACCACACCCGGCCCACTTTAGTTCTGTTTTCAGAACACTCTTTTTATCCAATTATTAGTTTTGCCTTAAATTTTGCACATATTTAAACCACTATTACCAACAGACATGTTGACTCTTTAACATAAATTGTCGCATGAGACCCTCAAATTACCGGTCCATAGTTTGGGGTAACATTATAAATAAATGAATAATTAACCTAAAATTTAATTAATTGCTATAATTTCATTTTTCTTTTTAAAAAGAAAATTTATTATTACATCATTTACTTAATCCAATCCATATAAGTAAGAAAAGTCTTTTTGGGTGGTTCATAAAAATCTAGTAGCCCTAGATGTGATGTAACACGCCAAGCAATCATTTACTTATGAGTGTCAAATAAGTTGACGTCTTGATGCCCGTATGTTGGTCCTAAATTGCATTGCAGTTGAGTAAGGGCAAAAGAAATTGAGTCAGTGAAGAAGTTGGGCTCATAGGCTTCGTGGTTAGCTCGCAAGTCTTTTTTTTTTTTTTATTAAAAAAAATGAAATGTTATAGGTACAGTATTGTGGGTTATTACACATAAACAAAGTTTACCTAGTGCATATCATTGAATATATACTAGTTGCGAATTTTCTCATCGCCTGAAAAAGAAAAAAGAAAAGTTAACAAAATTGGGCTACATAATTGTACATTGATTGAAACTCTCCTATGTTAACTAATGACAGAATACCAACTCATTTGACTTTTTTAATAATGCTGTTTAGGAGTGTCACTTTTAACACAAAATATTTCACTTGACAAATTGAAAGACGTGAAGGAATTCAATTATTTTCCACTAACATCTTTTTTACTTTTGTGTTGAAAATTATATATTGGCTAATTAATTTCATTTGTTCTGTCAACTTCTTTAATTTGGACATAGAGATCCAAACGTAATTGTTTCCTAATTTGATGTCTACCAAACACACCCCTAAGGGAGATTAGGGATCTTGTTTGCCATTTTACTCTAGTACTGAGTATTGACCAATATAAATTCTTTGTGTAACATATTAATTACTTTTTAGTAGTTTTAATTAGAGAAACATATCAATTGATTAAACTCATTGTTATGAAGTTGTTAAGAAAAAATATGTGATTTTATCAAGTAAAAAGGCCTTCACTCACAATTTTTATTCTTGTTAGAACTCGAACCCATAACTCGACTCATATACCATTTGCAAAAATCAAGCACGTACTAGTACAATTGGAGGAAATCAATACTCTGGAATAATGTAGAGACATGCTATATTGCTAGTTATAGTAAGTCTCTCCAATAATTTGAGGTATTAAAAAAATAAAAATATTGCTATTTATAGTAAGTTTTTCCAAAAATTTGAGGTATTAAAAAAATAAAAATAAAGCTGAGGTTTGATTTTCAAGTGTCGTCTCGACTATGTAAATTATTGTGATGTTTGTGATGTTGTGACAAGTCCCACTTGTTAATTAGTTGTGAACATTGAACATTAAATGAAATAATTAATGAAGTTTATCATGCATAACTACTTTATCAACCTATTGAAGCATCCACTGAGGCTGGAACACAAAGTCTTTGGCAGCTATTCTGATATCTAATATTTTATCAAATTTAAAAGTGAAATACAAATATAGCCTATTTTAATTATGTTAATTTCCCAAATAAAATATATGCATGTGTAACACATCTAATATAAATATTATTGATATTGCCAAAAATTCAAAGACTAATGTCATTTCTCATGTCACATATTGTACCCAAATGATGGATGGAACCTAATACAAATTTAATTTAAAAGTCTCTTTAGTTTGAAGTAATTGACTTATTAACTTTACAATTTAGCCTGGAATTCCATTAATTACCTGTAAATAAATTATTGTCACTAAAATAGGATCTCATTTGTAGGAGTCTAGAGCCAAACATAGTCTGCCAACTCATAATATAAAAGCAATCATTATACTTGGGACCATGATCCACATTACCGTTTGGACAGTACCATTGACATGAAGTTTATTTTTAGTGCACAAAAGTTTTATTTTTAATATATTATTATCTAAAATTGATATGTAGTATATTAAAAATAAACTTTAAATATTTATTAATGGTTTACGTTACAAATTCTATATTAAAATCTTTATATATATTTTGATAATAATTTTGTAGTCAAGTGATATAACAACTTACCTGCATAGAGAATCATCAAGTGCACATTATTAGGGTGTGTTTGGTTCACACATGAGAATCAGAATTATGAGAATGAGAATCAAATATTTGGTAATGGTAATGAGTTTAATTTGGTGAAAGTATTTTGCATGTTTGGTAGTATGGTGGAATATGAATGTATGAATAAGAACCAATCTCACACACACAAATTTAAAAAATACTACTTGGACTCCGAAGTTATGTTGTCTACTTTTACTCCCTCACACAAAAATTTGATGTTTATACCGTCCTTAGGACCCACGTGATGAAAATAACTTATCATATCTTGTTACGTCAGGAGTAAAAGTGATGGAGTAGAAAATGAAAGTTCATGTAATAGAAATCGCATCATTTCAAGTAAAAAAGAAAACTCAATGCACTTGTGAGTTGTGACTCCCGATGTGACATTATGGTCAAAAGGAAATTTCAATTTTGATACGGAGTACTATATTTAGCATTATTGTTAAATATTTTGTCCCCAAATCCAAAGAATTAACTGACTATATGCATTGCATTTGAGTGTGCAATATTGATGGGGATGATTTGAGGATCAAGTTCAGTTAAAGACTTTAGAAAAATTTTTAATTAATTTCTCATTCTTTATATATTGTATTAATATTTATATCTCAAGGAATGAGATTGATCAAGTAGTAGAGCCTTGTTTAGCAACTATGCGAAGGTTATTGCTAACTCCTTGTCTTATACTTAAATGACTAAGGATTCTGACAATTCGTCTTTTGGTTACAGTGCCTTTTTTAAAAATAAAAATAAAAATAAAAAATGAAAGTCTTTTGATTATAACAATTATATTTAAAAGATTATGAAAAAATATCGTGTGTATAAGTACCATGTTCTCCTATTTAAGATTAGGATTATGAATATGATAATATCATATTACTTTCTTTTGTTCATGGAAATGTGAGATTTTATTCATTTCAAGACGTTTTTAATTCACTTTTTGTAATAATCATGTAAACCGCATTCATTTTATATTTTTATATATATTATGTGAATACCCGAGATTGTTACATTACTTCAAAATATCCTTGAGTCAAACTTTGTTTTTTTTTTTTTTAATTAATATATTTCACATGACTTTGTTACGTTACATACCTTCATCTAGCTTTATGAAAAACGATATTTTTTCCTTTTGATTTTTTTCCTTAATGTTCATCTTTTGACGTGAGAATTAGCTGACATAAAAAATAGCTTGAAAGTCATAACGGTAGCATAAATTTCTCACTGTGACGAGAATGTTTCTCCTTGCAACAATAACTCTGCTATAAAATCAATGTTTTTTCTCGTCGTAGTGAAAATATTTCTCACTGCAACGAGTCTGGATTTTAGAAACTTCTAAATCTCATCGTCCAATAATGTCGATTTATGGTTTACAAAATGCAATTTTGGCATCATGTAAAAAAAAGAAAAAAAAAAGAAAAAAAAAAAAGGAACTATAGAGGGACAAATCTAGAGTTTAGACACTTAAATTTTAGAGAGAAAATCAAACCATGAAGCCTTGGGACCGTTTACTAACAATTTTTTTTTCTAATTTTCTAGAAAATTTAAAATTTTGAGAAACAAAAAATTTAAAACGCGTTTACCTAGATATTTTTTCATTTTGAAAATTGAGAACCTGTCTCTATTTAATAGGAAATCGGGAACAATCTTAAAAGACGTTTTCTTATTTGAAATTAAAACGTGCGTGAACAGTGCATAACAGTAAAAGGTAGATGAGATCATTTATTCGATTCCTACCGGCATCACTTTTTCTTTTTTTTCTTCTTTATCTACTCCGTGTACTAGAGACGACTCCTTTCTTTCTTCTTCTTCATCTACTCCGTGTACCAGAAACTACTCCAAAGCCATCCAGACGCGACTCTCCTCCGATCATCCCTATACCAGACGGCGGTTAGTTCACTCCCAAGACAGAGTCACCAAAGTCGTTTGTTGGATCGTGCCCATCACCTCGCTCTAGGGTAAGCCTTCTTTATCTCAATTAGATATGAGAATTAGATACGTGTCGACAACATCAAATGCTACAAGTGCGTGAAGACATTGCAAATGCAATATGGGCAAATTATAATAATTGATGATGTACTCAATTTTATTTTTAATATCATGCTTTTTTCATGAAATAACTTACTCTTAATTAATTTCAAGTCATTTTATTTATTTTAAATTTTTTTTTCTGATCTGTGTATATATATAGAGTACATAATTAACTTACTAAGTGAAAAATGAATTTCAAAAATCAGTACTGGTAAACAAATTTTTAAAACTGAAAACAGAGAATATAAAACAAAAAACTGAAACAAGAAACAGAAAACAGAAAACAGAAAATTGGAAAACATTAGTAAACGTAGCCTTGGAGTTTGGTCTCAAGCATAGCAAGGATGGGAAGGAAGATAACCAATCCTTAAATTTTCTTATTGTTCTCTTTCTTTTATTGTTATAATTGAGATGTTTGCTTTGAATCTTCGTGATTTCTTCGTCATTTTGAGTGAATAATTTTTAGTAATGGTTTAAATTTTTGTGAAAATTATTCATGTAATTTATTTTTAAATTTTTTAATTTATAAAATTTATATGTCTATAAGTGTTGTGTTTGTGTGATATAATTAATAACTATATAGAAGTCTAATCAAGTTGTATGTGATTCCTGGTTGCTAATTATTGCGCACGAGAATTGTATTAACTTAGGCTTCATAAACACAATAGAAGACATCAAACGAGAGTGGATAGTGGAATTTTATTTTAATAATTAAAATAGATAATAACAATAATTTATAATTATTTATATTAATCATTAAAAACGTCACACCACCGCTACACCACCACCACCACCACCACCAACACGGCAACACCACACTACCACTATTTATTATTATTATTATTATTATTATTATTATTATTATTATTATAAATGTTTTTATATTCTAAATAAAGCAATTAAAATATTTAATTATACAATTATACTCATTTTCTGAAAAATGAACCAAACACTCTAGGACAATTTTCTGGAATGCAAAAAAAATACTAGAAATGGAAATGATTTTTGGAAAATGACTTATGCATGACTTATTCCCAAAAGTTATTTCCCTGATTTCCAAACACACCCTAAATTAAATGATTGTCACTTGAGGAAAGTTTGAGAGGGAAGTTATTAGAAGGGATACATAGCATTATACATAATATATAGAAATTGAAAAGGCTAGGCTTAACTCAATAGTTCAATGGCCACTTTAAAAGTCTTGCTCTAAAAATAGTCAAAGATGATATAGACTTTTTATGTGCAAATTGTACAAGATGGAGTAAGAGTTTTTAAGTGGGGCTTAAGATTAGTGTAACATACATTCCTAAACTTAGGGTGTGTTTGAAAAGTAGGAAAATAACTTTTCTGGAAAATGGATCATTTTTCGAAAAATAGTTTGATTTTCAGTGTTAGGTTGCATTCTGAACAACTGTCTTTGTGTGTTTCATTCATTTTCCAGAAAATGATTATAAATGTATATTTATATATTTTTATTATTTTATTTAAAATATAAAAATATATAAACTAAAATATTTATTATTAAAAAAAAAAAAAAAGCATGCGTCGTCGTTGCTCTGGTTCGCCGGAAACCAGAGCAGCGACCACACTGCTCTAGTTTCGCCGGAAACCAGAGCAGCGACCACTGCTATGGTTTCAAACGAAACCAGAGCCGACGGACTGATTTCGGGCCGTCCCTCTCTCAAACAACGTCATTTTTCGTTGACTAGATTTTTCAGTCGTTGCTAAACACCCTTAGCCCGAAAATTCTGGGCTTCCAAACACACTTAATGTATAAAAAATATGAAAGAAAGAAGCAAATGAAAAGCTTGCCCCGTACAAGGGAAATCCGAAAGCCGGCAGGCCATGCAGCAGATGGGCGCCATGTGTATAAAGATTACTGCATTCAGGAAATCTCTTTTCCAATGGGAAATTTTTTATTTTCAACTTTCCCTTTTAATCACTCTGTAGTACTACAAGAAATCATTACCTCGCCAAAGTATCTCCAAACTCATTGGACTATATAAAACCCACCTTCCTCCCTTTCTTTCACTGCTATACTATAATACAGACACACTTCCATCAATCAACCAAAAGCTGCAGAAATCATGTTACCTTCCCTTTGATCATCACTTCTATTCTTCTAGATGTCCACCTAAAACAATCTATAGAGAGAGAGAAGAAGAAGAAGAATGGGCATGTTATGAACAAAACCCAGAGCTTCAGAAGTGGGGGTTTGCATATTTCATTATTTCCTTTACCGTTTTGATTTCTTCTCTCATCATAGATCATAAATGTGGTTGCTTTATATGAAATTGGGTGTTGTTGAACAAGAAAGTTTATGTTTTTTTGTGCAGGAATAATGGGTAATGTAAGTGGGAAAAGGAATGGGGATGAAGCTGAGAGCTCTGGGGCCAAGAATGTGGAAGAAGAGGAGTATATGGAGTTTGTTCACTCTCCAGGCTCCATGGTTCAATATTCCCCTCTTCATACCCCCAGGGCTTATCAATCACCTTTGATTTTCACTCCACAGGTCAGCTCCTTACAAAGCTAGTATAGCATGTATGTAGATAGATACTCAAAGCTATTAACTTCTTTGAATTGGTCAACTAGTCGAGTGTAATGTGTTATATATTCATGTGTTTATTATTTAAAAGTCCCAGTTTTTTGGTAAGTACCCTCATCTATGGGCAGTCATTGGAGGATTTGAACCATTACTATACCCATAGGTGAGAAATTGCAGTTGATATCTATTAACTGGAATCAATGAAAAATCTGGGATTTGGTGATGTAGTTTTCATCTTTTGTTATATGTTTGATAATAAACTTCCTAGAAAATCCAGAGGAATTCAAGTTTATAGATGCCCTTGTTGGCCTATTTTTAATATTGTGTGTGAAGATGGAGCTGATGGGTGGTGTTGTTGTTGCTAGCTTGTAGCTCAATAGCATCCCTGTGGCTCTCCCAAATCAGAGGTCACAGCCTCAAACCCCAGTGGAAGCATTGACTCTTTGTGTTTCAATAGGTTGAGAAAGTATGCATGCACGGATATTACATTGTAATAAAGTCACCAGTTCGAACCAAAAAGCTTTATAGGCCGGGGCACTCCAACTGGAAGTGAAATTTGTAACCTTGTAGTTAGAAAGCTAACAGCTTGACCAACTTGGTTGTGGCTGTACCCTGATTTCCTTTTTATGATTTTCTATTTCTCCCAAAACAAAATGGTAGGCTGGTATGATTTTCTATTTCTACCAAGAGATGAATATGATATGATATTTGCCCACATTGTACATGTGTTGTGTGGGGTTGATGGTGTGTGTTTGGTGCTCTGAAGGAAGACACAAGAAGAGAATTTGGACTTTTTTGGTTCCCATAACTTGGATGGGGACCAATGAGGCTGGCAGAAAGTTGAAGCCTTGAATACCTAAATTGTAAAACCATCATTTTCCAAAGTGAAACTAATTTAGTCACCTTATGGAAAAGGAAAACAAATTAATTAATTTCTGAATGTTCCTGCTGATCATATGAAAGCAAATTATTCTAATTTGTGTGGAAATGATATGTTTATGAGGTCCCTGATGAAATGATACAGAACCAAAGCAATGCTGCAATGAATGAAAACACAACAGCAGAGTATGGGGAGATAGAAATGCCTTTTGGGAATGGGATTCCGACAATGATCACATGGAGGCAGGGTGGAAATGAGGTTGCTGTTGAGGGATCATGGGATGACTGGCAAACAAGGTAAGATTAGTTTTGTGTTTTGTCCTTAGCTCTTTGCCTTTTCTTGTTGGTTAAGTTGTCCATTATGTAACAAATGCTTTGGTTTATGGCCTAATTTAATTTATCTAACAAATTAAATGGTTCCAAGCAGAGACTACTTGCAAAGAACAGACAAGGATTTCAGTGTGATGAAGATGTTGCCATCTGGGATTTACCATTTCAGATTCATTGTTGATGGGGAATGGAGTTATGCTCCAGATTTCCCACACGAGCGTGATGATATGGGGCGTGTCTTCAATGTGTTGGACTTGAAGGTATTGCCTTGTGGACCTGTTTTTCTTATTGAATGGGCCAATGTAACTCAATTATGGGCTAAAACCATACTAAAAAATTTAATCCAATCAATTAGTTAGTATAACTCAAACTTGTTCAGTCCATTTTTAGTTTATATAGTTTTCTGTAGTAAATTATTCTGTGAACCCAAGTCCACCTTGGACCTACGTCCAAAATACACAATTTACAGAATGCTCACAATTAAATGTTCATATGTCATAGTGAATGTTCACATGTGAACATTCAATTCAATATGTAAATTGTGATGGGTCCACCTCGAATCAATGGTATAACTATTGATTTTCTGTGTCATTGGTAAGGTCCAAACCTTTTGTTTCAGGGGAGGGTCCAATCGAACCCATCCAATTGAGGTCAACGCTTAGATTAAAAAAGTCCGTTTGTCCACTTGAGGGGAAGTATTTAGAGTCCCACCTTGAAGAATAAGAGAGATGTGGACTTATAAAGTCATGAATTAAACTAACTAATCCATTGAATTCAGTCTGTTAACCAGATTTGGCCTAGTTGAACAACATGCACCAGAAGGTGTACTTTCTCTTTGGATGTTCATCTTTTCCCCTATCAGTTACATAAAACCATTAAATGAGTGCCATAGGAAGTTGGAATATGACCATATATAGCTTAGTAGAGAATTTGCTTATTGGCTTTATGGTGATTGATCAATGTAACTTCACAGGATGTTATTCCTGAGGTTCTAAACAACATCTGCTGGCCTGAATCGCCACCTTCCCCTGCATCAAGCTACAATTCTGCACCTTTTAGCTATGGCGATTTCAACGAAAAGCTACCCGATTTGCCTCCTCTCTTGCAACAAACGCCACTAAACCGGACATCTTTATCCCGGGATAGTGTGGAGACATTACAGAAGCCATTGCCTGCAGTTTTGGAGCATCTTTATTTCCAGAAAGGGCATGCTGGACAGTCCATGGTGGCACTAAGTTCAACCAACAGGTTTCGATCCAAATATGTTTCTCTGGTGCTTTTCAAATCCTTAAAAGACCTTAAAAGGTGAATAAAGGAATGGTGTTGGATCAGTAGTTATAAGGCAAATAAGGCTCAATGGATGCGAAATTCCAATTTTTGCTCATGATATGATTGTTTGATATGTGACATTGCAACATTTTGTATTATATGTATATCCTTAAGCCAATTTGACTAGTATATTATAACATACTTTTCTAATATAACCTTTGAAAGTCTGAAGTTGATATGTATGTATGTATGTATATATATACATTGGAACAGCAGCATTCATCTTCTGAGCTCTACAGTTCTGCAAAATTTTCACATTGCTGCATTACATTTAGTTATTGGATATTAGGGATGATCTAGCATGCTAGCCAAACAACTATTAGCTTGTTACTCACATAATACTTCCTTGATCACTCTCTCGGTGTCTCTGCACCTCAGTTGGTTGACTGATTTAAAGTAAGGTTGATAGCCTGCATTGCTAAGAACCATAGTGTGCGGGTTCGAATATTACTGATAGGGAGGGTGGGACCCTTGGATTTGTTGTGTCTTTGAGGCATCATAGGTGTTTCTGTGGCACAACATCTCAATTGGTTGGTTGATTAAAGTAAGGTTGATAGTCTGCTTCACTAAGAACTATAGTGTGCAGGTTTGAATTCTACTAATCGGGAGGGTGGGACCCTTGGATCTGTAGTGTCTTTGAGGCATCATTAGTGGTACGTGAACGATGGGGTGGAACATGTTGGATTCTCTTCACAGAGCAGAACCATTTCATTTATCCAAAATGCATAATTCCCATTTTGTAGAAAGCTGAAATGTGGACTCTTCATTCATCAAGCTGGATGCAACGCAGAAGAATGCATGGGATAATGAGAATTCTGGATTCAGAATCTCGTGTTTGAATTTTGTAAATGGAACAATGGATACAGAAGACTATAAGAAAATTTGAAAAACCAAACAACACTAAGGGGGAAATTATGAATTCTTGAATACAGTTATACAGGTGAAATCTGAAACTAAACATGTCAAAACAAGTCACAGCTAAGAACCTAACACCGATATTTACAAAAATAATAAACTATGCTTCTTGCTAGATGCATGAAACTAATATAGTCGAATTTCGGTTGAATCTTATTCAAGAATAATTATCTCAAAAATATTGTTACATACACATAGATTCGCATTCTCGGAATCTGGCCTAAAGAAGGTTTTGATTCTTATCAAGAAAATGGGACTTAATCTTGTCAACCTTGTATGGGACTTAACTGGTTAGGTTTGAATTATGTTCCAGTTCAGAAGCCAACCTTATATGGGACTTAATCTTGTCATTATTTACTTTTTGGATCAAACGACATGTAAAACAGTAAAAGGGAATTGGCAGTAAAGCTAGAAACCGGCCTAAAACTGGAATGGCGGTAGGCTTGAGTTGATTGTAGTTAAATTCTAGACATCCAATCAAGTTCAAATTAAACATGCATCATATCATTGTGTTTTCAACAAGTCCATCACATCTTACCGTGATTGATTTTTCATTACTATCTAGGATCAGTGGTGTATTGCTTCCCATTAGGTAAACAAAAAGGTATTAACAAATCGAGACAAATCTACATCAAGCTAGACTCCATGCAACGATTTCGACGAATAAGATATTGACCATAATTGAACTCGTGATCTTTAAGTACGAGAGTTATGCTCTACTCACTTGACCACCTTTTAATTACAGAAAGAAATGGTATGAAATGCTTGTTCATTCCAGTGATTCTCAGCCTAGTTTTTTAAATATGGTAAATAAGCCCACCTAAAAATTTAGAAATTACTACATATTTAACAAATTAAAGCACATTTACATTGGATCGAGAAATTAGCCTAACTAATGTCTTTATTTAGATTTGTTAAAGCGGGCTTAATTCACATTGCTACTCTTGTTGTGCCGGCCACCTGATAACTAGAGGCTAGCTAGTGTCGCATGCTAAATAGTGAGCTTTAGTGGGGCGGACTTGGTTGGCAAGCATTTTCTAAACTCGCTCACCAAATGGTTTGCTTCGGCAGGGCCCACTTCACTCCATCAGTTTGCTTTCATTGTACCATCTCCATTGGAATTCTTGACTTAGATTATTATTTAACAAGTAATATGAAAATTGTTAATGGAGATCAACTAAGAAAATAATAAGTATTCAATAAACAAAATCATATCAAATTGAATTCTATATGTTGTTAGAAAATTCACATGCAAGAAGTCATTTTGAGTAGGATTCTTTACTGATTTAGATTGTGTCAAAGGAAATGAATTTTATTATATATTTAAACACTCAAGAAAAATAACAAGTAAATGAGAAATTTATTTTCAGAGTAGTGTAGAAAAGACTTCTTAGGAGTCTTTAATTTTACATTGGAAGTGAGTTTTCAAATGACACATTTGAGAATTGAAAGAGGGAAAGAAGAAGAGGAAGAAGAATGATACCATAATAGGCAAGAAATGTTGAAGAATTGAAACGAAACCAAGAGTTAGAAAACCAAAATTGTTAGGGGATATTACTCGAAATTGCATCACCTTTGAAAAGTAAGACCACCCAATTGCAAATAGGAACCCACCCAATTAAAAAAAAAAAAAAAAAAAACCACCCAATTGTGGCCCACCGGATTCCTAGCATGTCAACCAACTCAATAACTACAAAAGCTATAAATAGAGACCAAAGTACAAATCAGAGAATCCATGAACCCAACTGATGCCGTGTCATGAATTTTAAAACCACATGCAAAAAAAAAAAAAAAGTCCGCCGTGCTCCGCCGTCGTAGCCGCTCATCTCCCTCAGGCGGGAAAGCCGATAATCCTTCTTTTTAGGGGTATATTATTTGTAAGCTTTAATTTTTTAATTTTGTAATTTTGATGACTTAGGTTTTTCATACTCGTCTAATTATATCATAAACTTTTACCCGATTACTCGAAGCAATTTGACATTGATTTGGAGACCACTTGAGCTACCTCAACAAGGCGGTTCAAAAAATTTATAATGCTAGTACTCTATTGTTCTAATTTTCTGTTTGATTCGTTTAATTAAACTTGATTGAAGTTATTTATAATTTAATTTTTTATAATATTAAATTTAGTATTAGTACGTAAAATTTATATATTTAGATTTTAGACATTACATTACAAGTATTATTAAACGCAAAGAATTAAATTTAATAATAAGAAGAAAATACTAAACAAAATAAGCTAAGAATGAAGAGTTAGTTTGACTAATGAAATAATGAATACTTGCCAAAAGTCCTTGTGATCAAGTGGCACCCGGTGTAACAAAGTCAGTAGTACTAAAAAAAATGACTAAAATAAGACAAAATAAGTATTATGAGGGAAGAAAATACTTTTTCAAAATATAAAGTGCAATCATATATGATATTATAATCGATAATATTGTAATTTTTTTTCAAAATTATATATCCCTTTCACAAGAATTGGAGTGACAAAAACAATTAAACGAGTTAATCTAAATGTTATTTAAGATCATTATATTAAAATATAGAAAGTAAAAATGCTACTACTTATAAATAGAACTCTACTTTCTATAATGGGGACAATTATAATGTCAACAATGATTATACATACTCCTAGCAGCTACTTAGCTAGTTCTTAAGACCCGTGATAATTTGCACAAAAAAAAAGTTTGAAGTATTATAAAAGAGATTATTTTAACATACCAAGTCATGAAATCATATAACTTTGGTTAGGTGACAAGTAAAGCACGCAACTACTAATCGAAAAGAAAGAATTTTTTTTTAATACAACTGACCCTATTACATTGTATTATATGTTCATATTATAATTTCTCAACGTGTTGAAGCACAAAGAGTTAATAAACAATACTAATCATATCAATAAAGATAGTCGTGTTCAGATTCTTACGAAGACAATCGTAGGCCTACGGTCTTTGTATAGAGGAATGTGTGACTTGGTAGCTATATACCTAACCAAACAATACCAGTCAGTCACGTTGTATCAGTCCGCCCTCCTATCTATAATTTAAAGAAGATAGGAGACAAGACCGCACAAAGAGTCAATATCATATCGCTTCCACTGAGACTCAAATTCATCCCTTCTATATGGAAGTGCAACCGAGACTATTACACAACAAGGTTTTGGCAATAAAATATGTATATTATTACTCAAAACTTTAAAACCAACCACATACATCAACTCATACCCTATATATTCTCTCTCCCCCAAATCTGTGTGTGCATATATATATATATATATATGAAAGATGTATCCGTTGTCATCACCTTTAATTTCGATATATGTATGTATATGCATATATATATATATATATATAACTACTACTACAACAACTGCTTAGTATCTTGAAACACTAAAAAAAATTTAGCTTTGAGGCTTTTTCTCTGTCTCTATCTCTCCTCCAGTACCTCTCCATCCAACCATTTTTAATTGCTTGTTTGTTTAACCTGTGACTTGAGCAAAACACCCCCCACCCGCCCACCCCCCTCCCTTCGTTTTCCACACTATTATTCTTCCATTTCATTCGATCCTCATCATCCTATAATTGTTTACGTATACCAAAAACATGTCTTCTCCTTCTCCTTCTCCTTCTTCCACAAATTCTTCGTCCCCCGAGCCCGTGGAAGGCCGGGAGGGAAGCGCTGGCGGCGTGCGTTTTGAAGCCGCCACGTCATCCTCGTCCCGCAGCCGCCGCCGCGGCGGAAACGGCGTCTGGCCGGAGCCGGTCGTGGAATCCCTCGCCTACCAAGTCGCCATTGACGCCGCTTCCAACAATGGCCGCTTAGCCGCTGCGCCCGCACTCGCCAGCCTCTTCCAGGTACGCCTATACATACATACATATATATATATATATATATATGTATATATATATGACATTACATACAACTCTAAAGTACATGTTTGTTATTATCGTATGTGTGGGATGGTGTTTGGATCATGTTTTTTTTAAGGTATGAAGAGTGTGTTTTTTTTGGAATTACGAGGGAAACTTGCAACTTTGTTACCATAATTGTTAAATAAATCAGTCTAAGTTACACATAACTATAGTTGAACTAAAGAGGTCAATAGGGAGTTGAACTTGTAGTGTTCTTGTTACTAAATCTAACTAACTTGACTGAGATTGTCTGAGGAAGAGTGTACTTGTGCCTTATTATGGGAATAATTGTTTTGTGGTTTTTGCCTTCAAAAATGGGGAAGAATGATGGGAAGGCTTAAGACCATAATTGGTATAATGCTAGAGAGATCATACAGCTAATGATTCTGCTAGGAATTAGTATGAGTGCGTATCTTTGACCAAATCAGCATGTAACCAAAACTTATGACCTTAAACTTTGCTCTAATATATATATGGCTCCTAAAAACTAACCAAGAAAGTTAACCAATAATCCTCAATCCTAAATCCCTTCAAACCCTGGTTGGGTTTAGTACTGTGTGTGTGGTTTCTTAGGTTAGAAAAAAGGAACATTAACATTAATATTTTGGAGGGAGGTGCTAGCTAGGTGGGCAGTATAGTACTTTTTGATATATGATCAGGCCAGGGCTTCTCATAAATGATTACTGCAATTCTTCTCACATATTATGGCTGTAGAAGGAAATGTGCAGTGGGCACCTTTTATTCTCACAATTTTTTTGGGTATGAGGATGCAGATCTATCTCAAGACCCCAAAAAGGGGTTTTTTGATTTTTGCCATTTCTCCCTCTCCCTCTCAAAACAGCCCTAGAATGAATGAACAAGAATCCAATTCTAGCTTGACCCACTTTTTTTGGCTCAACTTTCGGATCCCATCTGATCTGGTCTACACCATTGGGATAATGTTGCCTTTTCACCTTCTCATCTGATAATATATTTACTCCAAACATGGCTGAAAGGGACTGCTGAGGCCTCCTTTTTTATGGCTAACAGAATGTGTAATTAGTTAGAGATTTGGGAACCCCCTTCTTTCGATAACCCTCAGTCACTACCCAAGTATATATTCACTGGGTAAACTCTATCTTATGACCTACTCTAACTGATGATTATAAATGTAATTCATATTAATCATAGTTGACCAGTTCAAATTAAGAAGTCTATTCTCGTATCTCGCCGAGAATTAAACTTGTAACTTACAGTTACAAGTCAACAACCTGAGTAACTGGGTAACGAAATTCTTTCTAAGTGTTGGTGAGAAAACAATATAAAAGAACAACCTTGATACATGGTCAAGAGGTATGTATTGTCCAATGGGCAATTATGGGTACAACTTTGTATTGGTAGGTGGGAACTTAAGTTTGCGGCGAAAAGACAGTAAAGACATCACTCTTTTGGGGTGCTATAGTACCACTCAAGATCTTTAAACACCTTTGCTTAAGATTCTCCTTAATGCTAATTTTTGACTTGTTCCCTCCTTCCCTTCGATCTTGATGAAACAATGCTGCCCTGCCCTTCTTTAATTTGCAGTAGTGACTATACATATACATATACATGTATGTATGCATGCATGCATGCATGGATGGATAATGCCATGTAATTAATGTACTAGAATCTAATCTCTGTATGTTAACCACTGTTGGATTATCCTTAACCAATGAAACCAAGTTAGGTTTAGCTGTTAACTAGCTAGGTTTCTTGGCCCTAGCTTTCTACATTAGGGAAATGTATGTGAGAAACTTTGCTCAAAATCATATTGGTTTTTGTAGCTCAGCAAAAATAAGCTTAGGCATGTCAACACCCCAAAAGTTGAAAAAATAATATCTTAAATTTTTGTTCACATTTAAGGTGGTAAAAAATGATGGATAGAAAACGCGAAAGTTTCAACTTTGTCATCCTTATAATAAAAAATTGTTGGGCAACTAGCTGTAGTTTGAAAAGTTGTAAAAGATTAATATTTTTGTTTAATTTTTAAGATGGTTGATAAAAACATTATTGGGCAACCAACGGTAGCTCAAAAAGATTTTAAAACCCCAAAATTTTTAGTCCCTCATTGAAAATATTACACTAAAAAAGTTACATTTTTAAAATCCCTTTCTCACTACACATTAAGGAACCATTCTACATTAGGTAAGAAAGCCCAACATTAAATTGACCAATAAAAAAACATTATAGGGCAACTAATGATAACCCTAAAAAATCCTTTTAAAACCCTTAAAACTTTTATCCTTGATTAAGAAAATTATACTAAAAAAGGTAGAATTCTAACCACATTTTGTCACTACTCATTTTGGGAACCATTCTAATCTCCATTAAGAAAGAAAACTTGGGAAGTTAGTTTGGTCAAAACCAAAAAAAGACCCAAAAAAATTGAAATGTTGAAGAGAGTACATGTACCCTAGAGGAAGCAGGCAGGCAGATGGTGGCAAGCACAGTAATAGTATCAGAAGTAGGAGTTGATGGAAGGAAAGGAAAGGAAAGAGGTGAAAGGGTCAAACCAAATAGCTATTAGCAATGCAAGTTGAGAGAGAAAGAAAGAAAGAAAGAAAGAAAGAAAGAAAGAGTGAAGATTCTCTTCTGCAAGCTTTAAAAGGAGACAGGCCTTTAATTTGGCCACCTTTTCTTGGAAATGAAAGAATGGGAGATGTAGTGTAATCTCTCTTCTCGATCCATTCGATAAAAAAAAAACAATTTTTTTTTATTATTATTAATAAAACAAAGAAACAATCAAAACGTTGCAATCCGATGTTTTGTTTACGTTGTTGGTGATGCTGTGTCTACCAGATGGCTTTGCAGTGTAGTAGTCTACTCCTGCGACTACTAGATTTGCAGATTCTGCATACTGATGCCAATGCCATGCACTATCTGTGTGGACCACAACCACTTTTGTCTTATACTTACATAAATTACCATTTTTTATATTCATCTTTACTGGTGTCAATAGTATACAATATAATGATATCAAGATATGTAACTGTATTAAAAAAAATTTAAGGTATAATTTGACACAAAAGATGATTAGTAATATCGAAAAACAACTTTAATTTACAAATGTCAAAAGTGATAAAAATCATCGATTTCCAATCACTTTTTTGGCTTACAATGGGTCGTTTTGGCTTACAATGGGTCATCGTGCCTTCGCCTGTCTTAGTTCAGGACGATAGTACCTTTGGTTTATAGAGAAACTCATATTAGTTACCTAACGGTGCGTTTCAGGTAAAGTTGGCCTTATGATCCTAACTAACGAAGGATCACAAGGAAGTAAATTTAGCTTAAGTTGTCTATAGTTGATCGACTCAAATCAATAAGACTAATAAACAACTCTCCCTCGATGAGAGTTGAACTTAGAATCTTATAGTTACCAAATTAATTTGGTCGGGGCTGCTTCTATGACAGATTGACAATAGTACTTAATATAACAAAAACAGTACATATGATTATATCTAATATTATCAACATTACAGTAATCGAGACACTAAATAATTTTTGAATTGTTATATTGCAAGAGGGCTTAAAGAATTGTGAAAGAGATTAGAGTTTCATGCATGCAGATCAGAGTAGCATAGGAAACACAGATCACAGA
Source organism: Ipomoea trifida (assembly GCA_003576665.1). Classification (NCBI taxonomy): domain Eukaryota; kingdom Viridiplantae; phylum Streptophyta; class Magnoliopsida; order Solanales; family Convolvulaceae; genus Ipomoea; species Ipomoea trifida. The sequence continues at coordinate 3,431,699 of CP025654.1, forward strand.
TGGGGAGTGTATAATATTATAATTTGTCTTTACAGTTTTCACCCCCTTAGCTAGCTTTTTCCCAAGTGAGAAATCTTCCAATCTCCTAAAAAAGTGAGATTATTTTGTCCCTTCCCTATATCTTGGAGTACTTAAATCTTTGATCAAAAGAATATACTCCTCTCTACTTTTTCCCACACTACATCTCTTTATCTTCTTTTCCAGCTTCCCTTTACAACCAACCCACGTTGGTGCATGCGATGAATGATATATGAAGCCATGCATTCTAGCTTTCTGCCTGCATGGATATTATCATATTTGCATTTGCTAAACAACATTGTACTATTCTATTCATCATCGTATCAGACCATTATTTTATTTCATGTGCTTGTGCATGTCACACTACTCGACATTAGGAAGTTTTCGTTTAGCTAAAAGGGGTTAAGACTTTAAGGTTTTATGACAAAAATTATATTTATAATCACATTGGGACTTTAGAAAAAAAAAATTATTTTTATTATTATTGATCACTTTTTGACCTACTATTGCCTTGTGGGAAAGGGTAGTTGATAATTAGTGGTTTTCTACTCATTTTTTAAAATTATTTGTGAACGTTACATTGTTGAAAAATTAGGAATTTTCAATCACTAGAATCGGATATTTAGGGGTTCTGATTAGAAATATGAATGAGAAATTTTTCGTGACTGGAAAATAATTAGAAACTTAAGATTTTGAGTGTAAATCACAAATTCTAACCACTTTGAGGATTTGGTAAAAGATTTTTTGCTATTATGCACCACTTTTTGACATATTTTTAGGAATTGTGCTTGTTACATTGCTGAAAAATTAGGATTTTTGAGCCATTGGAAATCGGAAAATTAGGGTTTTTATTAGAAATATGAGTATATAGAATTTTGTTACTGCAAAATGTTAATGGAAAATCATAATTTCTACCGCTTTAAGGTTTCAAAATTAAAGATTTTTGTTAATGTAAGTGATCTATTGGCCTTCTCAGTTTGAGAGTTAGTTATAGGCAACTTAAACGAAATTATCTCTTTATGATACTTTGTTGACTAATGTCACAAGGCAGTTTCATCCAGATTGCATCTTCAGATAGTGGGTCTAAAAAATTCTTTGTTGCTATCATCTCATTTTAAAAATAAATGTTATGGGAGATGGGATAAGTAAGATTCAACGATATAGCTACATTTGTATACTAGTGTAGGGGTATATACATACATTGGTAGGCGTGGACTAAAGATGTATATATGAAATGGCTGAGGGGAGTAGTACACACGGCAGCTAGTATGGTACAGTGTTATTGGTGCACGCGTATGGGGGATTGTATGTACTTCTACACAGCTTATCATGAGTTGAAACATTACAGAAGGGAAAATGTCAGTGTTCAATTTGGATCACCTGCAGTTTTACATAGTATAGTATGGTAGGATCTATAACGATGATGAAGGAGAAGAAAGAAGAGGAAAAGGACGTTGTTGTTGTTGTTGTACCCATGCATGCAGGGTTGTACATACCTACCTACAAAGTCTATGCTCCTCTCTCTCTCTAGGACAGCTCGAATTTATTTGCTTTGGTCTCCCCAAAACTGTCATTGCATTAATGGGTTTTATTTTTTGATAAACTGTGGTTTGGTACGTCAGGTCCATATGGAAATTGCAGTCCATAGTTTTGTATAATAATCAAGTAACATTTTTCCAGAAGTTAATGGAATTGCATGCTGGCTAATAGAATAATAGTGTTGAAGATATATATAATATATAAATTGTAGTTCAACTATCAGTTTAGACTTTTTGAGATGGAGCACTTGTTACAATTTGGTATGAGAGTCAATTTTATGCCAAATTAATGTCGAGTAATTTGTAATTTGATCATTATTGTTTTTAAGTTTGAGTCTCTTTGTTAATGGTGGGTTATGATATGATATGATATGATTGCAGGTTTGTTCAACGTGGCAAGCGGTGTCACGCTCCGATCGGCTGTGGGTGAACTTGACGAAGCGGATTTGGAACCGCCGCCACCTCATCCGCAACACGTGGAGGGATGAGTTCATGTTTTGGCATCAGACGGCGAACAACTTTCGTCGGGGGAGGTACGTGTATCGCACGCTCCATTTCGCGCCGCCGAATGATGACAACAACGACGGGCTGTCGTGCCGGCGACTCGCGCTGTCCGATCACCACCTGGCGGCGGGGTTTTCGGACGGGACGGTGCGGTTGTTTTATATCCCGACTAGGCTTCACCTCTCCACGTTCCGCCCTCATCACCGCGACCGGCTCGGCCGGTACTCCAGCGCGGTGTCGGGGATCATTTTGACTGACGCCCAGCTCGTATTTGCTTCGCTGGACGGCGATATTCATGTGGTTATCATCGGAGATGCGGCGCCGCCGCGCCGGGCGCATCTTGGGGACGTGGTGAACGACGGCGCTTTGGTTGATTTCACCGGTAGCGAACGGTGGTGGGTTGGTCTCTATGCAGGTACATTAAATTTGTTGTTGGGGTCAATTTTAAAATTTTATGAATAATTCTTATAAGCTCTTGTTTGGTAGGGTCAATTTTAAAATTTTATGAATAACTCATAAGTTTTTTTCATGGGATCAATTTTAAAATTTTTATGAAATTAGTTATAAGGTTACATTAATTTTCGCGTTTTCAGGTGTTCCAGGGCGGGCATTTCACATATGGAACAGCGAAACAGAAGAGCTAGTTTTCGTGGGGGGAACTCTGACCGATCCAGAAGCGGTAATGGGATGGCACCTACTCACTGAGTTAACCGAGTTGGTCGGCCGAGTCAGAGTGACGGGGCTGGAAACGGCGGTGGCGTGCACCGGCATGCGTCTCATCGTCTTCGACCTGCAAAATCAGGGCATTATAATCGGGGAAGAAGACCAGTTCCAGTTCGGGCTAACGGTGGGCGCGTTCGACGCGCGCGGCGACTCGTTCCTGATCATGGACAACCGCGGCGCGGCGAGCGTGCGCCGCGCGGAGGACCTGGCGCAGCGTGGCTGGTTCAATGTCGGCGGCGCGGCCCAGGGCGGCGTTATGGGGTGCATGAACGGCGGCTTCGCGATCATGTTCGCCGGGTCTAGGGTTAGGGTTTGGGAGATCGAGCGAGGAGACGGCGTTTATCTCCGAAGCTTAAGGGAGAGAAATTTAGACATCAACGCCATGGTCGCCGACGAGCGCCACGTGGCGGCGTGTTCTAGCGACGCCACGATTCATTTGTGGGACTTCGGCGGCGGGCCCCACGAGAACGAACAAGATTAAAAAAAAAAAAAAAAAAAAAAAAAACCTCGGTTTCCGCTAAGAAACTGAGGAATTCCAATTGAAGTGAAGCTACGTAGGATGTCGGAAAGGTGGTAGGGTCGTGTTTGGGGGTAGTAAAAAGAATTTGGGGGTTGCAAAAGAGAAGAAATGGGTGGGAAGGTGGCTTTATGTTTTACCAATTGTGGGAGACCAAACACTGAGCTTTCGTTTTCATGTATAGTGTTTGCATGCAGAATTGAAGCAGAAGAATCGGAGTCCAAAACCCTAGGAATTGAATCTCTCTCTCTCTCTCTCTCTCTCATCACCTCCATATATCTGTCATTGGTGCCATCATTTATAATTTGCAGTTTGGCGCAACATTTTGTCTTTTGGGCGCTCCTATTTGGCACTCTTAAATTAGCTTTCTCTTTACTATTTCTTCTCCTGTTTTAATGGGGGCATAGAAAGTAGGTTGGCTAGAATTGAAGCATTTGGATATTTATTTCATTTTCATGGACCACTTTCATTTCATTTCATCATTATTGTTATCATTATTATTATTGCATTGCGGCCATGCACTTATCTATCCTATATCCTATGCCATTATATTGTTGCCTGCCATTCCTTTCTTTTCAATTAACTAATTCACTTATCATTATATGTCAAAACACCTGAAATTCTGCAATCATATGTAATAATTATTACGCAAAGGTAGGGTTTAATAAGTACAAAACTAAAAGTGTATACCCTTGTCATCCAACAAAAACAAGAATGAGTTGAGAGATCAAGAAGGTAAAAGAAGCAATCAAGTCAAGACCAATTGAATATATTATTCATTTCAAGAGTTAATTTTAGCTCCCCCAACATTTTACTATTAATTTTATAAGTACTTATTATGGCTTAAATTGTAATTAATAACTACAAGTTCTTTCCTATACTAGTTAGTGGTATGACTCTAGGAGAGCAAGTGGAAATCACCATGCCCATGCCCCGGTATAGGCGCGATTTTTTTAGCGTCCATCCCTTTCTTTTTGAGTAACGGAGCGAACTAATTCAATGTCATATATTTCTTTATATAATATTCATCCAACTAAAGTAACATTTGGTTTACATAATCTCCCATAGCATGCACATTTAATGTCATATGATGTTTTTGGGGTCAGTGAAAAGGTAGTTGAATTCATAAAGCATTATGTAAATTTAAATAATAAATAATTTGATCTAAATTCCATCAAACACGCTAGCTATAAACAAGTCGTGTCATTCCCCCAAACTTCTCTCCTACATATAATGGCCGAAACTAATGGACAATTTATCCCAATAATATACAAATAGTAAAGTTTTTACACTCAATATACATATATACAAACATTTTGATAATATAGTACTTTGAAATAAAACTCTTAGCCTCCTATTACCTTTAATCTTTCACTTATTAAATATTATTTGCTCAAAAAGAGTAGCTTAAATGAATTTTGATTCTTGTATTAAAAAATTACTTTATGAATTCAATTTTAAATTTTAGTGTGAAAAATAATTGTAAATTTCCTTTTAAACTTAACAAAATTTTGTTGGGCGTATTACTAAGGAAGTGTTTGACTAGCTAGTTGATAGTATTAACTAATTGTAGAAAAATATTTGATAAATTAACTAATATGTACCTGATTATATGTAAAATGACTTTCTTAAAAAATTTATCAAAAAAATTGTTTTCAGCAGGTTTTGAATTTTAAGCATTTTAGAGCAATAAATTATTAAAAATAAAATTAGTTAATTAAAATACTTATATTGATTGTTTAACTAAGTCAGATAATGGTAATCAAATAAGTTAAAATTAATTAAAAAGTTAACTATATTGCAATCATGTCAAAAGTCTAAATGTCTAAATGATTTTTTTTTTTTTTTTTAAACAATGTCTAAATGAATAATGTTGAATAGTTATGGGTGCAAAACCCAAGACTGCATTATCTAAAAAAGCATGTAATGTCTGAAGCAAACGCTGTTAAAAGGTTATCCTCGTAAATGAAACAAGAAAAGAAGCTAAGCTGGCTGGTAATACATACATACATACATACAACAAAAAAGATGATAGAGGCCATTAACTTCTGATGATAGCATGCTTACGTCTTTTCACTGCTCAAAAGTGGTGTTGTATGTATAAGCTTTTGAGTGTGTCTCTTCTCTTCTGATGCTTCATTTCAAGTTGATAGATTAGATTAGATTAGATTAGATAGATAGATTGGAATGTTAAAACAAGACCACACATACATACATTGCATATACCATATGGCATTAATGCATATATATATATATATATGCATGCTGCCATTCCCCACCCACCCCGGCAATGTAACCCTAGCTTCCTTTACTTATAAAATCTTTCTTGTCTCCCCTGTCCCATTGCTCCCAAGTACACTCTTCTGACACTTTTCTCCTCACTTTTCTGCTCTCTCATTGTGTATGCAAACCAGATGCTGCAATGCTATTTTAGTCTTTTTATAAATTCATCATAAACAGTAAAAGCAAGATGGCCTGGCTTGGGTTATATTGCCTCAAAGATTTTATAATGTCACAAGTTATATGTGTATGTGCTGATATATATATATATGAAGTGAGATCTGAACCGTTCATCTAATCCTGAACCAGAAGGTAGGCGTTGTATCGAGTGACATTCATCCGGTCGTCTTCACCCATAAATGCAACAGTTGTTGATGGATATATATCTGAAATGGTCTTCTTCTAGATATGTTGTCAGGAGTCACATAGTTGCAATATAATTCTGAACAATCTTGTAGTTTGAGATGCTTATGAGGTTTTTCACTGGTATCATAGTGGAGATGGGAGACCCATTTCACAGTAGCCTTCTTTCTTTCTTCCTCCAGTTTTATCAATAAAATCTTCCCACTTTAATTTTTCTTTAGCATATCAATGTAATATTATTTGGTAAATGGCAATTTTTGAGAAATTAGCATTGGAGCTAAAATTGTTTTTGCTTTTAATGAATAAGGTTTAAACTCGTGCATCTGAAGGTTTAAAGTTATGCACTTCAAAGTAATACACTTCAAGGTTTAAAGTTATACACCATAAATATTTTTTGAGAAGCTAATAAAGTAAATATGCATTTAAAGAAAACCTATACACATGCACTTAAATATATTAAATAATGTAACTTAAATTTTAAAGTTGTGCAACTGAATGTTCAAAGTTATGCACCTGAAGGTTATAAGTAATGCACCTAAACGCCTAAAGTTATGCATCTCAATGTGTTAAGTTATGCACCATAAAGTTTAAAGTTATGCCAATGATTTTGTAGTCTAATGGTACCTAGTAACTCTTCCAATTAAGAGGTTGTGGGATTGAGTCTCAGTGAGGACATGAGCAATATTGACTCTTTGTGTTTCGAAAACAAAATTACCTTCAAAATTACCCAAGTAGAAAATCCATAAGTGGCACTTGGACGGAAGTAATAAAATATTTTGCTTTGATTGAAAATAGATCAGTGGATTAATTTACCACTCAATCCACTCTTATGAACTCAAACAGAAACTATGCATTCGAAAAAGAAAAGTAATACATCTAAAGACAAAGAACATGAACTTACTTACAAAGGACAAATACAAAACCATTTAAATTTTATAAAATTCAAGGTTATTTAGGTCTTCAATTATTAATTTTTTCAAATAAATAAATAAATAAAAATATAACGGGTCAACCCACTTTGTATAAAATAAGATCAAAATGTGTCTATATTTAATGATATTTCAACGATTTTGTCGACAGATGACCAAAAATTGTAATGCCACAATAATATTATAACCGAGGAGGATGTTATGAAAAATAATGACTAAATATGAATGGTTACCTATAAATCTAGAACAAAAAATGGAATTAACTCTATAATCATTTATTACATTCAAGAATACTCATTACTAAACATATAATTTAATATAATTATTTATTATAGTTTTTAGGCTAATTGGTGATGAAAATATATAAAAATTATAACTTCATAACAATTTTTTTGATGTTTTAAGATTTAATAATTTAATTCCATACTTTTTTTTTTTTTTCAAGGTTGGGCGGGGTTGAAGCTCGATATGGCTAAAGCGTACGATCTTATGGAATGGGGTTATGTGAGATTCATATTGACTCAATTTGGCTTCGCAGCGGATTGGGTTAAACTAATCGATCATGTTATGCGTTGAATTCCATACTTATTTGCCTTGCAACAATTTATTGAATTATATTAATATAAGAGAAAACACAAGTTATCAATGAAGGGTAAGTGACATGAAGTGAATATCCCAAATGAAAAGATAATTAGTTTGAGCCTTTATATATGAATGTTACATTATGTATTTCAATAACATCTTTGTGCCTCTTCCGATTGGAAGTTCACAGGTTCCAAATTAATAGTATCATGCAACCAAACTAATACATAAATCTTATACAAGCTAAGGTATAATCTTACAAAACGTATGATATTATAAAATTTGTCTTTTGAGATAGAGGGAAACAAAATGGAGAATGGAATTGGGAATCCCATACCAAAAACGTGTCAACCAAACGCCCCCTTGAAACATCCCAAGATAGTGCAGTACAGTGAAGAGCTGATAGCTGCTGCATGCACATACTTCTGACAATGGACAACGGGGCCCTACTCTTAAATGGAAAGATAGACAATATATATATATATATATATATATATATATATATATATATATATATGAGAAGTGAATAAATGCATAAAAAGAAAAAGAATTCAAGAAAGGACAAATATCTGTTCAGACTGCAGAGTTTTGACTTGATGAGAAGCCAGGTGAGACCTACTATTTGTAGATATGCAGTGCTACTCTCCTCACCCTATATATATACACTATCTATCTATCTATCTATCTATCTGGGACCCACTCCTTTCCTGGTTTACAGTGTTGGGTCTTTGAGACAAAATAGAAACTCACCGCTTCTGTCTTCACCTCTTCCATATCTGTATTCTTTGCTGCCTGTGGGGGGTCTGCCCTTTCTTTTTCTATCACCAAATTAATACCATTTTGGTATTGTCAAAAAGTAATGTTTCTGCAATGCAATTTGAAATAGAAATGTTGGTGTTAACTATCTTGAGTCAACAAGAATTATTTGAAAATGACAATGAAAGAATGATTTAGAGAAGCTTTTACATCTAGTTTTTTGAGTTAAATATATGTTTTTACATATGCACAAGGCTTGCTTATATGTTACATTGGATATAGAGTTTTGTAGTGTATTGATTATCACTAGGGCTCGAACTCATAACCTTGTGAATTAGACCACAATATCATGACATTTCAGATTTTATTTAAAGGTTCTTAACCGCTCATGCCCGAAAAAAAACTATTATAGCTCCAGCCCTAAAGATTAGTGATATAAGTAAGTTACGAGATGCACGGGATATACCTCAACTGGTCTACAGCCCCTAAAAGCTTGTACACTAATACTCGCAACAAAGTCAAATTCTTACCTCCATTTTTTAGCCCCCGCTAGGATTCGATAATAGGCATTCATGCTTATTGCATAATTAATAGAAGATTTTTAAAATATTTTCTTTTTTTTTTATTATTATTATTTGAAGCAATGCTCCTCATAAGTTTAAATTTTCACTCCTTCAGATGTACCTACCAATAAAATGGCCATAAGGATTATGAATACAAAGAATGGAATGGACTTTCCATAACAAACATAAATAATCTTGATACAGACCTAGCCCAATATTGTTGGGCTGAGTGACAGGAATGAAGCCCATGAGAAACTATGTGAAGCAGCCCAATTAACATTAAGGGTGGAAGATGAATATGAAGTACTAAACTAGGAACAAGTTTATGGGCAGCAAATCCTACACAAACTATCTTTCCAGGTTTTCAAAATATGTATCCATGGTTACATAGAATCTAAGCAGCATTTGCTTATCCTGTTCTTGGGGAGCTTCACTAGATTTCTCAAGTCTACATTTCACATAAATCTGGTGTGTTTTGTGTTGTAATCTTCTACCTCCTGTCAAGAATCCTGAACTTTCTGTCATGTTTTCATACCTTGATCATCTCTGGTTTCAAGAAGCAATAGTGGCGCCCATGAGTTTCAAGATGCAGCAAGCAGCTAGGTATTGGAGCATATCAGCTGATCTCTGAGTACCTGCAAAATGTAGATTGCAAGTGTTCTCTGAAGAATATACATATAGTAGACCTACAATTTGACATAAATCAAGAGAGATGCAACATCAATGGATGTGAAATTGGTCATCAAAACAAGGATTCTCGTGAATCCTCGGGCAATTACTCGAGATCCATACCACTTGATAGGAGTGAAATTTCTTCGCTCCCAAGGCCCCCACATCTCGGCCTAACAAGACAGTGGATGAGTAAATTACGGTGACTTAGTGGCTCATTAAGTGGGAGGATCAATGTTTGGTGCCCACAATGGGTGTAACATTCACACTGCGGTTACCAAGGCTCGATCTTGTGTCCTTACTCACAATCTACCACTCAGGACCTGCAGAGCTTTTTGAGTTGCTCTATAGTGTTCCAAGACAGGTTATGTGTGTGTAATGTGTGTTTCTCTCCTTGTCAAGCTATTAGTTACTTTTGACTTCTTGAGGTGTAGGCTCTCTCCTGTGTAGAGACCATCTCATTTTGTTGCATAATACAACTGGTATTCACATCCCGCAAATGATACTAATCCATACCATCTCATTTGATTTGTATCTCTAATCGACAGAAAAACCGACCTCTTTTCACCAGAGACATCTTGTGGTGTTTACCATCTTAGTGTTTATACCCGACAAATGTGGCAGGAAGGAGAAGATTAAATCATACTAGAATAACGGGAAAACTTGATAACCAATATGGGTTGTGAATATCTAGAAAGGGACCCAAAATAAACAAGGCAAAATGCAATGCAGTTTTATCTAAAAACAGCATAATGGTTATTATTATAAGTAGCCAAAAGAGATTGCGGAAACCATATCAAGTGTATATTAAAACCAAAGAAAATTATAAACGAAAAAGATGTTACAAAGCTTGAAATGCAATGCCACCATAATGTATTAATGGAATCTGCACAATGGTTATTTACACAATCATGTAACTAGAAGGGCTAATTACAGAGGAATGTGAGTTACACTTTATTTCAGAAACCCCCAACCTCTAATCAACCGGGGAATCAACACTCGGAATACACAATTGAAATCAACACGTAAAATGCAGCTGGAGGCCCCGTCATAAGTAAATGAAATGTATGCAGGCACATAAGGATTTGGAAAATCGATTTATACCTCGAGTTTCTGACTGTCTTTGGTCACCCCCAAATATTGCTGTCTTTGGTCACCCCCAAATATTGCTCCAATCGATCTAAGCAAGCTCCATTAAGTCAGCTGCAAAACCTATCAGGTCTTGGTTTTTACGCAGACACCAAAGAACAAAGATCCACCGCTTGAATCCAACAGCCCGGCTTTGTGTGCAGAAAAATGTGTTTAAAGCCGCCAGCAAAGATAAATACTCTCGAATCACTTGCCAACCAGTGAGCAAGGTGAAACAAGGCTTCCAACATGAACAAACGCCTTGAATGACCTGGGCATTCCAGAAACACGAACCTCTCTTAATTTCTTAGTTAAAGGATTATAAGAGAGCAAAACGCCACCGTGCAGAAGCAAAATCTCGCCATTTTTCTGAAAGAACAGCGGCCTGACAGCTCCAATGATCAGCCCTACCTCATCACAAACTATTTTCAAACACTTGGTCCATGATTCCTTCACCCCATAACTCTTCATCACCCAAATCTCAACGTAATCCCGGAACTTGCACTTTGTGGCCGAAAGACATCCCCGCAACACGCCCAAACTATAGTTCAACCTCCCGGAATCAAACTCAGGGTGCGGCACAACTTCAAACGATTCTCTCGCTAAATCAAAGGCAACAATGTGACTAACTAGCCCTGCGCCATCATCATAACCATCACTAACCCAATGAAGAGCTCCATTCACAAAGGCCTCAGAGCACCCCCTACCACAAAGTGAATAAGGGCAATGGCCAAGACTTTTCCAGGACTTATCACCCAGAGTATACAAATTAACCTTACACCACAAAGCACCTTCACCAACTAATTCACTCCCATAGTAAACCACTTCTACCAATTTATATTCCTTTTGTTCTGGCAAGAACCCAAACCCTACCACTACATCAACAATTAACTCTGGAGCCCTTTTGGGGCTGGGCAAAACCATATACTCTCTAGTGCAAGGATTAAATATATGAGTCAAATGCTTAGAAATTGGATTAAACAAACACAGCAATCCATTACAAGAACCCATAATTTCATAAGTGCTAAAAGAGGGCAAAGAGAAGCTAACATTCACACACTTGTAGAGATCATCAGCCCCATCGTTTGCCACCAAGAACAAATTGGTCTGAGAAAGGGAGCGGCCAATTGGGGCGGAAGTTTTGAGGATGAGACCAAAATGGGCCTCGTTTTCGGATGAAAATGAGAGATGGATATCGATCAGATGCGGGTCATGCGTAAGGTTGAGCCAGGATTTGCAGACGAATCTGCACCGTACAAGCGGCTTGATCGGCAGCATCGATAGCGTTTTGATGATCACATCGCTCGAAAGCTCCTCCATTTCCCCGATTCCTTCAGCTGCAGATATAATTTGTTGTTGATTACTGGTATTTAACAGATTTACAGAACTGGGATGGTGGTTTCTTGTTGAATTGTTAGCATTTGACCTTGTGAGCAGACATGGAGTTTTTTTAAAACGCGGAGGCTCGAGGATCGGTAATGGCGACTTTGCGGTTTCAGCAAAATTGGCGTTAAAGGTCGGAACATTGGACTTTTTGAACAATTCATTATCCAAATTATCCAAAACGGATAACCTTCAAACTAAGCTAGCTATTCATAAAATATTCAATTGTTCTTGTTTTGACAAATGGATGCTTTCGTTTTTCCAGTACAAGACTAGTACATATTCATCTAGAAAACATATCTTTTGAAGAAAGATTGAGAACAAAGATTGACATATCTCAAATTCAAACTACTTAAAAAAGATGAAATTTGTTCATCTTCAATACTCATAATTTTTGATAAGTTTTTACAGTATAACTAGAAAAGAGGAGAGAGAGAAAAAAAGGAAATTTAAAAAATATTTAAAAAAATCAATTTTACGTGCATAGTAGGTGCATGTGGTGCACACGTCCGACTAGGCGCCTCAATTGTCTGATTGTTCCGATGGAGCTCATTTTTGAAGAAAAAAATAAGTCTTACTGCAACATTCTATTTTATTCTCTTTCCCCTCCTTCTTTCCTCCATATCAGCATTAGAACACGCAAAAATCATCAAAATTTTCTATTGGGAATGCTCTTAGATATAATTATATGAAGAATTTTTAGCATTAACTGGTCATGAAAAAGTTTAATTTTAAGGTATTAATTTAGTATTGTTACATATTGTACATCCAACTCGAGCAAAATTTTGAGTTTGTATCAACTACAATAAGAATAATGTTTCTACAATATTTAGTACAAACCTAAAACATTTCCTATAACTTAGAGTATTCTCATTGGTTCAAAATGATAATTTTTTGCATAATTTTTTAGAATAAGAAAATAGTGTTAGAAAGTCACGTCAAAATTTATCAAGTCTATTTATAATGCTTTTGTAAAAAGTTAGGATGCTATGATGCAGTCAAGAGAGGTGACGAAGCAAAGTGCAGGTCAGTAATACCACATTTGACAAACTTGATAATGGTGGTTATATTTGAAAATTACTACAATATATAACATGGAGTAGATAAATGTGAATAGATAAAATTGTTGAATTTTCAAATATGGTGATAATAGTTAAAAACAAATATCCAACGACTAGCCAAGCACCATGTGCTCAGATGATAGAGTAGTAATTCTCCGAATCTAATAGAGTTAGTTGTATTCAAAAAAATATATAATATATTATGACTAAATACTAACTCATTATTTTCCTATCATGTGGGTCTTGTCGAAAACTATCAACTTTATTTAAAATGCTATCACAAAAACATAAGATGCTAAGACGCAGTTAAAAGATAACCAAACAAAGTCCTAGGTCATTAATATCAAATTTGACAAATTTAATCAACATCAATTATTACACTTGAAAATTACTACAAAAAAAAAATGTCAATCAAATACAATTATATTATTGAATTTAATTTCAAATTTCAAATATAATTAAAACAATCAACAACAAAACAACAATAATTCAATGGGGTAGCTCAAGTGGCAAGTAAGCTCTCTTTGTGGGAAAGAATTTCGGGAGAACTCAAGTTAGATAAGAAGAACTAAATTTACTCTCACGATAATTATAGCAAGGGCGATTAAACTCGACAACAAGACACGATTATATGTGTATATATATATATATATATATATATATATATATATATATATATATATAGCAAACCTGAATTTAACCTTATGATATTTGTAGTTAGAGTTGTTTAACTCAACCACGAAACCTCTATTCCTCCTTGTAATCACCTCAAATGTCTCATCGGTCTAGGCAATAATATTATGCCATTCTACAATGACTGAAAACAAGTTTGACTTGTTAGCTCACAGCACATATCTTACAAAACCAAGTACACACAACACACAATAGGTTGCAGCCTTATTAGCTAGCTTAGCTTGATGGTGTGATGAAGAAGAAAAATGTGTGAATGTTAGTTTTTGGTGATGAGGTTTCCCCTTGTAAGCTTGCTGTTATCAAATTCCTGGAAGGAGGATTCGATTGCAATGTTTCCTAACAAGAGTCCAACAAACAAGTCCCAACACTACAATACAGTACAAAACAAACAAATCATCAAAGCACAGCTAGCCACCCTTGCCTGCACTCCAACATATGCCTTATGAGAAGATCTAACGTCAAATTTTCACTTGAGTGCAAATTGGAATATATATGGTGCTGTCTGTCTCATAGGGGCTTGGGGTTTTCTTTGCCTCACCAAAATCCAACCTAATCCAGACAACCATGTTGTTACATATATATTCTATACCATGCACCTTCCTCACCTCGTCCGACCATAGTATGTATGTGCATCTTCAATTCAAACTAACCTAGCTTTGATTTACAAGAAAGCCCACAGTTGTTATCAGAATATGCACTGTACTGTACAGTAAAGTCGATTTTGTGAGTCTGGTCAGTAAAAGACCACAAGAAAGTAAATTGTCATTAATTGTTTATCATAAAAAGTCAAACTTGAAACCTTGTAATTACCAAACAAATTCAGTCCAAACATCTTAATTGTAACCTATATATGCATATTTCGTGGTAGTATGTAACCCCACTACTATTTGTTGAAAAACTTTAAATTTTAAGATTTAAGGCCAAAAAAGTTTTTTAAGATCAAATGTGCATGCGGGGGGCTTCAAGTTACACAACACATTATACATCGATCGTCGCTTACGGGAAGGATGGCCTTCTTGATGATAAAATTTATAACCACTTTATAAATTTAAAAAATCTTTCGTTGTTATTACCAACCACAAGTTAAAATTGATAGTACGAAGTAATATCTATTCAAATATTATAAGGTTGTCTGAATTTTCGACCACCTTAATTAAAAAGTGGTAAAAAAAAATAAATATTTTAATAACTTTTTTGAGTGGTTGAAAATAGACAAATTTTCAGCTGCTATACTAAAAAGAGTTATTAATTAAGGAAAGTTGAGATATAAACATAGTATAATGCAGCAAGGTTTCACACCACATTTTGTGCCAACTACCTTGAACCAATTAATAATAGTACTATCCATATCTATAAAAAAAAAAAAAAAAAAAAAAATCAATCTTTCTGTACCAATTCAAGATATTCCCTTCCCACAAGGAATAATTGATGTCAATTACCGAATACCCAGGTAATAGCTAGCTACTTAGCTAGGAAGTGCATAACCAACGTTCACATTTCACTTTCTAGCTAAGCCACGCCTAGCTCCCCCCCCCCCCCCCCCCCCCCCTCATCTTTTTTTTTTTTTTTTTTAAATATTGAAAAAAGCTACCATCATTATTCAAGATTAAAGGTAAACATTAGTCATTTATAATTACTAACCGACTGAAAAATGAATAATTGATAGTTAAATTGATAATAAAAAATTCTAACGTCATAACCCTATCTAAAATAATTTCATTTCAAATTTGAAATAAACAAATTCTGCTAATTACTTGGTAATCATAATTTTTGAATGTCTATAACTGACTAATAATCTATAGTCGATCAAAAATTAAATATTTAAATCGATTCAACTATTGATTATCAATTTCGTCAATTTTTCGATAATTATACTCGTCCTATTTAAAAGTACATACATAGCAATAAACTCTTTTTTATGTAATAATGTATTAAAATAAGAACACAATGATGACCCTGGGCTGAAGCCCTCTGATGATGAGTACAATGCATGGGATGATGGGAACAACAAAAACAGCAGACGACAAACAATTGAAAGGCCTACGATGTTGTGGCTTGGAGTTTTATCATTGGACTGTTCTCCGCATAACTCGATACCGGCCCCCCAACTCCTAGAAAAACTCACGTACTGCTTCTTATATATACCACAACGTATATATAGCTAGACTATAGCTGCCTACCTAGCTAGCTACTACCTAGCCACCATTCAAGAGGAGAAATATATTGTTACAATCTAATTTCAAGAGATTTTACCGTCCTTGCTTTGAAAACTAGTAACTTTAAAGAGGGTTTAATCAATTAAGTTGTAATTCATACTAGCTAGCTACTATTAAAGGGGAAAAAAAAACTATTTCCTCTGGTGTTATCGGTCAAACTTACTATTTACTAGTGAAATTAATTAATCATTCTTTACTTATTTTCATTAGTATTTACTTATTACGGAGTATAATTTTTAAATTTGAGTTGTTTGTATTTAATAGTACTTTTAATATAGTATTTAAATATATAAATTTCATCTGTTAATTTCAAATTAAATATTATAAAAAATTAAATTATAAATATCTCGTGTTAACCAAACCTGACACATAAAATGGGAGAGAATGAAGAGTATTATATTTTAACCGCAAGAACTTTTCAAGCTTGTGAAATGTGTCTCAATCATCTATAACTTCTTAAAAGTTATTGTCTATAAAATCAAATCATTAACTAAGTAATTTATATAGTTATCATTGATTAGCCAATTCAACTGTACTTTAAATAGGCTAGCTAGCTACTATTGAAAAAACATTACACCTTAATTTTGAGGAGGCTATTGCCCTTATTATAGAGTTTTAGTCAATATCTACTATACTAATAAGAGCCAAAAAGAGTTAGGCCTAAAATGGGTAGAAAAAATGGCGGTAATCAAATGGATGGTTCAGATGAATTATTTAATCAAATAGATCGCTAAGATAATTCTGATTAATATTATTCATATAGATTACCTAATTTAACCTTACTTTTATGATTTTCCGTTAAGTTTTCCGTTAAATATTATCTTCTCTGTTAATATTCCGTTAACTTTTAACTAACCCATTAATTTCTATAAGAAAGGTCTTAGGTTCGAACCTCATCTCAATCAAATTTGACATAATTAAGTTTTTCACTTTATTTTACTCTTATTAAATTAAATAAATTAGTAGCTACAACAAAAAATGATACATATGTATTTCTTTAATTTAGAATTATGTGTCTACAATACTTTTATTTGAAAAAATTATTCATTATCAAAAAATTAAATTAAATAAGAGAAATAATTTCATTAGTTATATTGTCTTTATTTTCTCTCATGCAAATATTCTTTAATTCATTACATTGTCCATTATCTTATTTTTACAATATCTTGTAATTAAATATCAAAGTTATAGTACAAAATAATGTTATATATTTATTTACCAAATATTTTATTAATACTATGAAAAAAATTTAAATAATTTGAAGCTAATTATATTAACTACTTGGGGATTGGTTGACAAAGAGAGTACTCAAATAGTCTAACAAATTGAAACGAAATCACTCTATTTTACTCTTATTGAATTAAATAAATTAGTAGTTACACCAAAAAATGATACATATGTATTTCTTTAATACCATAAAAAAAATAAAAAAAAGAATAGTTTGAAACCAATCATATTAACTACTTGGGGGATTGTTGACAATAAAAGTACTCAAATAACCCATTACCCAGCAAATTGAAGCAAGAAATTACCTTTTAATATTTTTGGAATAAATAATATTTTAAGTTTTCAAATTTTTATTAATTTATTTAATCTTTTTTCTTAAACTATGAATTTCTTTATCCACAATAACCCATTCAACAATAATGGTTGAACCAAATGAACCCCAAGCAGAGCACCTAAAAGAAAGTTCATAGCTCCTATATCGTAATCTCATTGCATGACGTTGTCATCTATGCTACCAACAATAACCGAATTGCAAGTAACACACAACAAACAAAAAGGAAGAGAACAAATAGTAAAGATGAATTGCAGACAATGACAATGTTACTCAAAAGAGAATTAAGAACACTTTAAAAAAATTCAAATTAAAAGTAGTACGGAGTATTTATTTAGACTATCATTTTTAGACCAATTATTTAGACTATCGGTTTTACAACGTTGCAAACATTTATTTTAGTAATAATTATAATGAATTTTCTATATTATCTTAGATTCATATATATACTTTGAGTTAGATATTTAAATAAAAAAAAATTCGACATTCAATTACCCATGTATAAACTTCTCATATATAATCTTGCATTGATATACTTTCAAATATTTATTTAGATATAAACATTGAGCATTAACCCATTCGCGCTATGCGTGTATAAAACTAGTATAAAATAAGTTCCAAATGTGTCTAGGCAGTGTATATGTTTTTTTTTTAAATAATTTTTTGATACACTAAATTTTTCAATATTTTAATGACTTAAATTTTTCAATATTTTAATGACTTGTGGGCCAATGGCACTAAAGGATACTTTCAAGGTCATGGGTTCGAGCCCGAACAGGACAATATTGACTCTTGGGCTTCATAGGACATACTACTATGTAAGAGAGTCAGTAGTAAGCTCCTAAATCTTCATATCATATAAGCTATTCCACCCAAGAGAGATGCCTACAATCCACCGAGGGGATTAGTCACTGTGTCAGACGTGAAAACTCTGAACTACAAAAAAAAAAAAAAATAATAATAAAATAAAAAAAAAAAGGCAGTAGTAAGCTAAACTGGTGAGGCAGTATAAGTTTTTTATTGCGGCCACTCGCTAAGCACCATTGTATATATTATATATATACATAGGTGGTTGCTTGGATATATATATACATATATATGTATTCTGCGCTCTCTCTGTGATCAGTTAGTTTCTCTTTGACACGGTTAAAATGGTGCGCTTTGAAGAGGGATTAGAAGAAGACGATGGAGACAAGAGGAGCAAGTTTTGTATTAACGACAATGTGGATGTGCTTATAGAGATCTTGAAGATGCTGGACGGCTCGTCCCTCGGCGTGGCGGCGTGCGTGTGCAGGCTGTGGCGCGCCATTTCCCGGAACGACTCGCTGTGGGAGAGCCTCTGCTTCCGCCACGTGGCGCGCCCGCCGGACGGCGTGAGAGCCGTCGTGCTCGCGCTCGGCGGCTACCGGAGCCTCTACATGGCGTGCGTCCGCCCCGTGCTGATGAGCCGCCAGCTCGGCAAGCCGGACGACGGCGGCGGCGTGGCGGCGAGGCGAGTCTGGAGCCGCCACGAGGTGGAGCTGTCGCTGTCGCTGTTTTGCGTGGATTACTATGAGAGGGTGTTGCTCGGCGACGGGGAAGGCGCCGGAAGACGCGGCGGCGGCGACTCGCCGGCGTCGTCGTCCCTCTTGTTCCTTTGCAAAGCCGTGAACGTGTAAACTAACAGTCAGAGCCACGTCCTGGAACGGCGTCGTATTCTGTTTCACCTTGTTTTCAATTTTTTCCCTTTTGTGAGGGGATTCACAATTTCATATTTATGAACCCTCATTTAATTTTTAAAAGCGGCAGTGTAAAATTAATTATCAAGATGAGAGAGTTCATGGTGTGTAGTAAGCAAAAATTTAGTCTCAATTGATTGATTGAGTCACTATAATTAACCCTTCTACAAGATGTGAGACGTTTGGGGTGGACGATTCTACCTTTTTGTCACAAGTTTAACCGTTAAATGTATTAATAGATACTCAAAATTGATGTTTTTTTTTTGAGAATATGTTAACAAATATTTTTAAAAATTCTAAATTAAATTTATTAGGTAAATACAATGCAACTAAAAGTCCAATAATAACTTTGAAAAGTTCTAAGCTTTTAAAAATGGAGAAAATGTCAAATAAATTTTTGAAATGGAGCGAGTGGTGCATTTGAAGCCTCAATAGAGGAGGCTGAGTCAATAGTACTAAAAAAAACTAGTATTTTGTACTAGTAATAACAATAAATAAATTAGTTTAAATTATATTTCATAATTTCTTAAAATGGTAAGTTTTAACTACCACATTGACGGGCTATGGGACACCAAGTCTCATTTTATTAGGAATGTATAGGCACAGGAATATTGAATGAGGGGTCTTGTTGGGTTTAAATGCGGGGGAAAGGTAAGGGAGCAAAATATTAGGAAAAGTATTGTCAACAAGACTTCACTTAAACCCACAACCTCAAGCATAATAACGCAAGCCCCAGCACACTAAGCTACTCTAATCTTATCTACCAAATGGCAAGATGCTCTATTTATTTAGGTGAAGAGCGTTGACAACAAAGTAGTGAATCGGGGAAACACATGTGTAGCCAATAATGGAGAGTAACAAAAGGTTGCACACTTATCAAACATTTAGATGGATCAATAGCACTTGTGACATTATTATTATGAGGGATCTCTAACAGTCTAACACTATATAAGGGTCATCATGTCTCTCCTGTAGATATCAACTTTTAGTTCATTATAATCCTCCTAGCTTGATGGTCGCTTGTCCAAACTTCCTATAATAATACAAGGGTTAATTTGACCCCTCATGCCTACATTATTATTCATAGCCCACTATTTGGGGCTATAACACATATTATTTATTATTTATTATTCTTTGGGTTGCAAGTTTAGGCCATTACGTTATCTCAGACATTGTACACACTCTTTTGCGCCTAACGCCTCGGATAGTAAAATTACTATTTTCTCACCCCTCATTATGTACACTTATGCCCATTTTATGATGAACCCAATCTCAATAAAACCATCATTTGCGCCGTCCGTGGGATTGGATTGCTACGAAAAGTACATGTTCCTAGTTTCTACCTATTTTACCCTTACACTTTAAGTTATCAAACCTGAGATACGCTGAAATGACTGAGTCACGAAGCAAACGTCCCCTAGCGCGCACCTTAGTCGGCAAGGCAGGGGTCGGTCTGGTTAGCGAGGGTCGATTCCCCATTCATGTAGCACGATGAGTATGACTGGTACTATAGCTGTTGGAGGAGACGCTCTTACTTGGCACATTTACTTGACAAAAAATTTAAATTTGAGTTTAATAATTGTGATTACTTTCTGCTTGGCACACTTACTTGACAAAAATTTTAAAATTGAGTTCAACAATTGTGGTTGCTCTTAAATCTTTATATTTATAAGGTTCAAATTTAGATATATCTTTTTTATTTTAATTAATTTGTTTATGTCACATTTTTATTTAGACCTCATATTTGAAAGACAACTATGACCACCTTTGTCAATTCTAAATCTTGACCATATTTAAGATAAGCATGCCTATCTTCAACTATATGCCAATGATGTCACACTATGTTCAATGATTATGTCTTCCTGCTGCTCCATGCCATGGTTGTCAAGTGATGGTTGATTGGTTGTAGTGACTTGACCAAATTATGCTATGGAACTGGATCTATGTTTATAATTTTAGAACTCTATATTCACAATTTTATATATCAATATACAAAATTACATTACTCAATATTCACAAATCTTTAATTTTATATTCACAATTTTGTTATATAGATTCAAAAATTGTAAATACAAAGTATCTAAAATTGTGAACATAGAATTCTAAAATTGTGAACATGGACGCACCCGGGTCTATGGCATAACAACGGAATTGACTTGAGTGACTTGATACATTGGATGAAAGATTTCAATGGTTTACAAGATTGTAAAGGAATAATTTGTATACTTAAGATCCCAATAAGTATTAGAAATTTAGGTATTAATAGCATAGCAATCACCTACTGAATAAGTTATATTATTCATTCAAAATACGAGATTTATTTAACACTACTTAAAATAAGTTGACCAAATTAAACATAATTTTGAACAGCAATAATAAATTGAAATAAATAAGTAATTAATATACCAATTTATATTATACGAAGCATATTTAATCAATATTATGTACAAAAGTATATATACAATACCATTATATATGGTATCATAAAATTTTCTTCACAAAATACAGGACAAGTAATATTGTTTAATTTGATTATTATAAACATATAGTATAATTTCTAAATACTTTATTTATTATCTTAAAATATATATTCTGACTTATTACACATGTCATTATCCTTTTATTTGATTAGTCTTGAATTGATTAATCATATTACGAAAATGATGCAAAATTTTATACAAATAATGTTTACCTTACCTACTCTGCATAATTTTCCATTACCTAACTAATTTTAATATTAATCTAAATATAAATTTATGGTATGGGTTTGAAAAATAAATTCCAAGGATATATATATAATTTGACTAACTATATATTAAGTAAGTTCCACTTGCAGAGAATACTTTATTGAATTAATTATAATAATTTCAAAACAAAATTAATCAAAAGACTTTTATTTTTATATTGATTTTTTTGGCAGAAAATATGCAATTATTATATTGTGGACCATAATCTAAATTGCAATGTGAACTACTCATATATATGGTTTTTTTTTTTTAATATATCAGATGATTATTTTTAATATACTAACAGGGCATCTGGTTGGAGTGAGAGAATTAAGTGGGAAAATAATTGCAATTTCATAGGAGATTAATAATGTAAGAATAACGTGGTAATTTAAAATCCCTTGTTTAGTTTACAGAAATAGAATTATTGGGAATTTCAATTCCAATGTTTGGTATATATGAGAATTGAAAGGAAATAAGTAATATAAAATTCAAAAGGACCATACTTATTATTATTATTATTATTATTATTATTATTATTATTATTATTATTATTATTAATTCTAAATGACCAAATTTAAATTTTACTTTTAAAAATTTATGTAATACGCTGTAAATAGATCATAGAGTTGTATAATGAAAGCAATAAAATAAATAAGAGAGTTTTGAGAAAAACATATTTGTTTGAGGTTCTGTGCTGAGAGTAGAAAAAGACACACTATAATTGGAAGATATGTCAAACATCAACTGTGGGTTAAAAAGAGGGATAATTTTGTCTCAAAATCATTTTTTTCTTCCTAAAATTTATAAAATTGATATTTTAAGAGGGCATGAGATTATAATTCAATGAAAAAATGTGGGAATTTCAAATTCACAGAATTACAAATTCATTCTAACCAAAGGAATGAATTTCTTTGGGTTCAAAATTATGTGAAAATTAAGTGGGAATGAAATTATAATTACATTCAACTAAACGCACAGTAAATGTTTATTTTTAAAAGTTATCTTTAATGTATTATAAATTTATTTTTTGTATATTGTTTAAAAATAAATCTTTAATACGTTCAAAATAAATATAATCTTTTATGAATGGTTCACATTCTAAGATAAGATGTATTATAATCGACAATATAATTTACCAATCTCATGATGCTGGGCCCACATAAACAGTGCGCATCACGCACACATAGGTGCGCACCGTAAGTTATCCTGCGCATTAATACGCCTCCTACTTCCTAACTGCGCTTAATATTATTCCATAATTATCATTTTATTTTCATTTTATGGTGTTTATATATCCAATTATTTTTATATTTTTATTTTTATTATTTTTAAAGGCAGCAAACTACTGTTCGCCGTTTAGTTGGAGTAATAGTAGAAATCTTGCCCAAAAATACTTTACCAATCGGCGTTTTCCGACCAGCTCTCCCGCCGTTCACCGCCGTTAGCTGCCGGAGCGTATTTCTAAGATCCTCAACTTTGTTATATTGTATGTGTAGCGCCTTGCTTTCTCAAGTGGTTACTCTTTTTCTTTTACTGTTTTTAATTTCAATTTTTTTCGTAGGCTGGATAACTTCACAGATGTGCCCTAGCGCGGATTGCTCGGCGAGAATAGCGAAGATCTAGATAGTTGCAGCAGTGTCGGGGACGGCGCTTCTTTTGATCAGCGTCTGGTCTGATTTATTTCGATAACTGATTTTGCTTAATCGGTGAGTAGATTTTTAGCTTAGTTGATGTGTTTGGTGTGTTTTTGTTATGTAATTTTGCTTTTGATCTTGAGTTATAGCTTGGATCTTGGTTAGATGCGGATATTTTTGGTTGTATACTGCAGAAGATTGGATTTGCTGTCTTAAATCGTAAATGCTTTGGTTTTACCCTGGTTTGAGTTGAATTGAATATGAGTTGAAATATCTTTGACTTGTGCTTGAAGATCATAATTCAGTGGTTGTTCTGAGCTGATATTCGACAATATAGAGTTAAATTTACCATTTATAGCTTTAGATAAATTCCTCATTCTTATGTGTCTTATGTAAAAGTTTAGTTTTTCTGATATCTCGTGTGAATGTTGGATTTTGAAAATACTAAAACAATGAGTAATGTTTGAAATTCATTATCAAGATGAGATGTGTCAAAAATGATTTTTGTATTGAGTGTTATTAGTATGGAATCTTACTGGGGAGGATCATTTGCTATGGTGCCAGCATTTAATCTGTTGTTTTGTGAAATTCGATGTTGTTGATTGGTGAAATGTAAAAATTGAACGTCCAAATTTATATGTTATCAATGTTCATTTGCAGGAGACTGGGCTCAGTGGGCTTCAACTTACCCCAATGAGCTGCCTATAACTATCTTTCAGCACATTTGATTTGAGTTCCGGATTTTTATGATGGAGGTGAACATAGAGGAAGCGCTTAAAGCTAAGGCAGATGCTGAGAAGAGATTTGCTGACAAGGACTTTGTGGGTGCAAAGAGTTCTGCTTTGAAAGCTGAAAAGTTATGTCCTGATTTAGAGGGAATAGCTCAAATGGTGTTGACATTTGGAGTTTATTCTGCTGCTGAGATGAAAATTAATGGAGAGGTTGACTTCTATGCGGTCTTAGGATTGGACCCATCTGCAGACAAGGCTAAAGTTAAAAAACAATACAAAAAGATGGCTGTTTTACTTCACCCTGACAAAAACAAAAGCATTGGAGCTGACGGTGCATTCAAGCTTGTTTCTGAAGCATGGACGGTACTATCTGATGTTGCTAAAAAAAGCTCTTATGACCACAGGAGAAATATATCTTCCATGCACACTGCTTCTGCCGCCTCTCACAGCAGACTTGATACCTTTTGGACTGTGTGTACCTCTTGTCACGTTCAGTACGAGTATCTAAGAAAGTATGTTAACAAAAGACTTTCTTGCAAGAATTGCCGTGGTGTTTTTATCGCTGTTGAAACAGGATTGGCCCCAGTGAATGGCTCCTATCAGTATTGCTCTTGGTCCTATGTGCCTGAAAATGGATATGGAAGCCATGGATGTGGTGTCACGCATGCTTCAACCGCATCTATATATTGTGCAAATAATGGGGTCTCAGGACATCATACCAAACATGGTTCAGAGTATGCTTCCAATTTTACTTTTCAGTGGAGCACCCTCCCCGGAAATTCTGCTGGAGTCATAGATCCTAGTGGAATTTCTTCTTCTGGCTCGGTAACCCAAAGTGCAAACCGAAAGGGTGCTAGACAAAGAGCCAATGGGAAACAGCAAATGGAAAAAGTTGTCAATGGATTTACCATTTATAATGAACAGCCTGTGAGCAAGCCTGGAAGGCCTGCTAAGAGGAGGAAAGTTGAACCCGGGAATACTTATGGCAGTAATAACTGTGAAGTGCCTCCTAAGACTGAAGTAGAAGTGAAAATTTCCAATGAAAATGGGAATCCAAAACATAATTCTAAGCTTTCTACTGCAAATGAGAATTCAACCAGGCGTAGCTTGTCTGTGCCTGCAATTGATACTAGAAAGTTGTTAATTGACAAGGCAAGAACTGTAATCTGTAAGAAACTGGAAGAGATGAAGTTGGCTTCTGAAGCAGCGGCTGCAGCTGCTGAGATGGAAAAGAAGAAAAAGGCACTTGCTGGAATTGAAGAGTGCAGCGAAAAACCTAAAAAAGCAGGTTTGGGCAATGCAGGGCATCAATCAGAGCCAAGAAAAACAGGGTCCATGGCAATAACTGTACCAGATTCTGACTTCCATGATTTTGACAAGGATAGAGCAGAGGAATGCTTTAAGCCAAAACAAATATGGGCTTTATATGATGAGGAAGATGGAATGCCCCGCTTGTATTGTCTGATTCGCCAAGTTATCTCTGTTAAACCATTCAAGATTCATATCAGCTACTTAAGCTCCAAATCAGATAGTGAATTTGGGTCAGTGAATTGGTTGTGTTCTGGTTTTACCAAATCCTGTGGACATTTTAGGGCATTTAACTCAGAAACAGTTGAGCAGGTCAACATCTTCTCTCACCTTCTCAGCAAGGAAAAGGCTGGTAGGGGAGGTTGTGTTAGAATCTTCCCAAAAACTGGGGATATTTGGGCTGTATATCGAAACTGGTCATCAGATTGGAATAGAGCAACCCCAGATGAAGTGAGGCACCAGTATGAGATGGTGGAGATTCTTGATGGATATTCTGAAGAGTTTGGTGTCCGTGTTGCCCCTTTGATAAAATTAGGCAGGTTCAAGACAGTTTACAGAAGGAACTCAGACCAGGGGGCCAGTCGGTGGATTCCAAAAAGAGAGATGTTGCGATTTTCACACATGGTTCCTTCTTGTTTGCTGAAAGAAGGTCCTAACCTGCCAGATGGATGCTGGGATCTTGACCCTGCTGCAACCCCAGAAGAACTTCTCCAGGGAGCAAATCATGTAGAGGATGAAAGTCATGCCGGAAACAATGCGGATGAACATTTCAAGAATAAAATAGAACACAGGGCTGAAGCAGAAAGCACAGTACTTCCAGGTAAGTCTCATGAATCTGTTAGTGGAGTGCAGGTTCAAGATATCCCAAATCAAGCACAAAGCCCTCCTGAACCTCCTCCTGGGTTTCCTGTCGTCTCAAATCAAGCACAAAACCCTCCCGAACCTCCTCCTGGGTTTCCTGTCGTCATAACAGACATTCAAAACAGAAAAGAGGCTTGCCAGACAGAAATTTTCAGCTCGAGAGTGTAACCTCAACCTCCTAGGTGAGGAAGGGAATGATATGATGAAGAAGAAATAGAAGATTTGAGTTGGAAGGTCCCATTGTCACCACTGTTCTAACAGCATTGAGATTCAATTTGTACAGATTTAAACAAAGCCAAGGAAGAAATGTTGAGACATTTAGATAGCTGGGAGGATCAGAATTGATCCGTAACATATAGGACCAATTGTTGTAGGCGGCTCTTAATCTGTTTCAAGTCATCTGTAATAGTAATTTAGATTTATGGACGGACGGACAGACTCCTTTTGTTAGATCTCAATTATTTATCATAGAGAATGAACCCCCATAGCTTCAGGCTTTTACTTCACATTTTTGCTGATTACTATAGGACTGCATTTTTTAAACCAACCTCACTCATGATCTGATATCGGATTACTATTGAGACCCATTATCCAACTTCACTTTAGTCAGTCATACGGTATGCTATGCAGAAACAAATTTGGGTGATTTAATTCCTTCCTTGTAATACCCAAAAACTCCAAATGGAAAGGGATTATGAAAATACTTGTATTTCGTAACAGAAGTGTTTCAATTTGCATATTGAGTTGGAGTAGAGTAGAGATAAATAGCTGGAATAAAATTTCCGAAACTCAGCAGCCTAAAGACAGGTCAGTATCTATCAATCGGTGGGCTTTGAACGTTTCCAATTTGTATGCACACTAAAAACAAGCTTTAAAGAGTGAGGCTTGGGATAGGATAGAGCTTCAAATCCACCAACTGCTAAACTTCAACTAGGTCGTCATATACTTAGTTTACTTTTGGCCACTAACTTGGGTAGGCTCGACCACCTCAGCCTCAACTGTTTCGGGTATCTGTGTTTGGGGGTTCGCATATTGCTGAAACCCATCTGAAGCTCCCCATTTGCCTGATAGAGCCATGCTCATCATGCCATAGATCTTGCCTCCAAGCTCAGCAGGATTATCGGGCTGTGTAAATTGAGAAGAGCAATCAGAAAAAATACAATGAACAGAGGACTAGGATCACTACCAAAGCATGTAACTTCATAGTAATTCTGTGCTAATGACCATACTGAGTTATATATGATAATGCATGCATGTCTTTATCATCAATTCCACAGACAAGATACATTAGTAGATAAGTGCTGTCAATGGTCCATATTAGTGAAAATTGAAAAGGCCCCATTTTGGTTATTCCATTGCCAAGATGTGATTTCCTTTATTGCTAATGTATCTTGTTTCTCTCCAACGCCGTTAGGAATAAGATCTTTCCTTCTATCCTAGAAAGGATTTACCAGGGCGTGCAACCAAAAGTTCACACATCTTGTTTATTTTATTAATATATCTTCAAAATGTTTACCAGTCTGGCAGTCTTAAATTACAATACAGGATTCCCCTAAACTAAATAATACTTAAATGCATCAAAACCCAAATAATGCTTGGTAGAAAGATCATTAGTTACTTAAAGCTCAACATCCATTAAAGTATGTTGCTGTTTCTAAACCATATTAAAAGTGTCTATGCAAGTAGAATGAAGGAATGATGTTACTCACAGTGAAACCACTAGAGACCAAAGCTGCATCATACAAAAGATCAATTGCTCTCAGGGCTTCCTCATCATCTGGACTATTCTTGGATGCCTCCTGTAACATTTGGAGTTGAGAAACAAGCAGAACATTGTTCAGTTAAAAGCTGGGAAAGCAGTTTGGTATGGAATATCTTCACGGTTCAACCAAACCAACTTACATTCAAAGTTCTGATAATTGGGTGGTTAGGATTTATCTCAAAGACTCTTCTGCTTTTCATAAATGCCAAGCTGGAGGTATCACCAACACTTTGGGCCTTCATCAGCCTGCATGGAACCCAAGTATTAGAAAACAGCTTCTGGAAGAACCTGAAAAGTAACAAGTTAACTTGAAAGCAGATGGCAGAACCCACCTTTCCATGTTGGCAGACCAACCAAACTTTCCAGTTACTAGAACACAAGGAGAGGAGCTTAGACGATTTGAGATTTGTACACTGGCAACTTTATCACCTAAACGTTTCTTAATCCAATCACAAGTTGGACCAAATTCTTGTTTCATCTCCTTCTCCTGATCTTCGTTCTTATCACCTTCAAAATGAAGGTTCCCAGATGTCAAGAGCATAAAATAGACAGGCCAAGAAAGAGATCAACAAATTTGTCACAAGTTCAGCAGGTTGGCACTAACAGAAAAATCTATTACAAGCTCCATATTTGGAAAATTTTTAGAAAGCTGACAATTATTGTCAATTATTTTAAAGTTATTTCTGAAACAAAGAGGTGGCAAAATAAGATCTTGGATAACTAACCCAGATCAAGATCTTCTTTGCTAATATCAACAAAGTCTTTCTCCTTGTAGGATTTGAGATTCTGGATGGCAACCTCGTCAATGGGATCAACTAAGAAGAGTACCTGCATTAAGGAAACAATATGGTGTTAATGGAGAAAGATATCAACAGGTAAGAATCCAACTGAACTTGTTTCACAAGTCTCATACTTCAAGATCTTTCTCAAGAAGTTTTTCGAGGAAGGGAGTGTTCTTTGCACTTGCAACACTATCGGAAGCAATATAGTAGATTTCCTTCTGATCTGGCTTCATGTTCTCAACATACTCATCCAGGCTGATCATCTCTTCGTCACTTTGAGAAGAGAAAAATCTCAGCAATGGAGCAAGACGTTTATGATTCTCGCGATCTTCAATACATCCTATTTTTAGGTACTTGCCAAAGTTCTCCCAGAACTTCTCATAGTCCTGTATATGATAAAATGTGATTGGTTAAGTGAGATACAGAAGAAAAATTCATCAATGGAAAGTCACCAATCTGCACAAGGAACTAAGTTGCAAATAATGCAAAGCTGTAGGTGCAGACATTGTATGCCCCAAAGCATACCATGCAAATTTTCCTAACAAATGTTTAGGAGATTAGAGCGTTTTAAGGAAAAAAACATTAGATGGAAAAGGAACTTACCTCTCTGTTATCACTCAAGGCTATGCCTTGGATCATCTCAAACGCTTTCCTCACCAAGCGTTTCCTCATAATACGAACCTTAATCAAAACAATAAGAGGAATGTCATAACCCAAAGATGAGTAGAGCAAAATTCAAACGTAAAGCAACTTCAATTCAGGTCAAGATTCAAATATACTCACAATGCGACTCTCTTGAAGGATTTCCCGTGAGACATTCAACGGAAGATCATTTGAGTCAACCACACCTTTAACAAAGCTCAGATACCGTGGGAACTGTTCCATACACAAGAGAGAAGAAAAAGCCTCAGTTGTCATATTTGGAGCAATCAATTGCTCTCCTTGAAACATTGAACTCCCAAGATGGTTCAATGTCATAAAAGCATTTAAAAGAAAAAAAGATGAAAAGAAAGACTGAAGTACTTCCATACCAGTTCGCCATCAAAGTCGCTTGAAATGAACACCCGTTTCACATAGAGCCTGATATTTTTTGTCTTTGCATTAATAATGTCATCCTTGCCCATTGGAGAAACTGATGGCACATAGAGAACAGATCTGAACTCTACTTCTCCCTATCCCAACAAAAGCAAAAGCAAAAGGTTAGATCATAAAACCCACATTTCTAAATTTACAGGCAAAGCTTCCAGCATACTGCATCAGCTAAGATATTCACATGCAAAGCTCAAATATCAACCCATACAAGCTCAAATCCAGTTTATTCATATAACTAATCAAGTTAATGCATATCTTACTAGGGAAACATTCCTCCAATGAATTTTTTATATCAAGACAAGACTAAGAAATATTTCAGTCCCCAGATCCTGTATAATTTATGAGCCTTGTGAATTGGATCTGATTCATTCTTTACATTTAATGAACCATGAAAACATGTCAGAATATCATATCTAACTCAATTACAGCAAAGTTTCTGAAAGCCTTTAATTACCTCAGTTGTAAAATGTGAAGATGCAAGAGGCTCTAAATATTCATTGAAAGTCTTCTTGTAGAACTCATTATACTCCTCTGTAGTAACTTCCTTTGGATTTCTAAGCTGTGTGGAAATAGAAGAAAACTCATTATTCAAGAAGAGAAATAATGAACAATCAGCAAAAAAGGGGCAAACATATAGCTCACCCATATTGGCTGAGTCTCATTGGTAAGATCCCAATCCCAATATTTCTCCACAACTGTCTTGGTCTTCTTCTTTTTCTATTGCAATGAAATGATAATGAGAATGTCAAAAGCAAGAAGGTATAGCACAAGATCCAGTAAATGAAAGACTAGCCATAGAATTCAGACAGACCTCAGCTGGCTCATCCTGCCCATCAGCCTTGGCCCCTGCCTGATCATCATCAACTTCAACCTGCAGCAGAGAGGATTATCAGTAATACAGAGGCATAAAGTCATTGTTGACAATATAACAGAATCTTTGAAAGAATAAGTAGCACACTTAGAACTTCACCAGGAAAGATTCAATAGATAAATATTCAAATAATAAAAGAAGTGATACCTCTTTAGTATATCCCTTTTCTTGCCATGTATATATAGGGAATGAAACAAACTGTGAATAGTTTTTGACAAGTTTCTCTATTCTTTCTGGATGTGCAAAACCTTTGTCATCTCTCTGAAAACATAGAGAAAGCATAAAAAAGACATCATTGATCCCACATACTTGTTAAGCATGAATTAGAAGCTATTCAATCAACTAACCTTCAGATATAAAGTGAGGCGAGTCCCTCTAGGAATGTGTTTGGCTGGATCAATCTCCTCCCGAATGCTATAGGTGCTAGAATTAGCCTCTCCTTCCCAAACATACTGTTTATCTGATTTTGGGCTCTTTGTTGAGACTTCAACCTGTTTGCATCAAACATGAAAAACAAATATACCTCATCTAAAATTTAAGACAAAGTACATTGCAGGGGCAAAAGATACCCGTTCAGAAACAAGGAAAGCTGAATAGAATCCGACACCAAATTGACCAATAAGATTACTGTCAGCTCCAGCATCCTTGCTATCCTGTTATATGGTAAAATTTCTTTAACAATTTGATATAAAAATGACGATACCAGTGGGTTGCATTATGTAGACAAGGTACCTTCAAGGCTTTCAAGAACTTTGCAGTTCCACTCTGAGCAATAGTACCAAGGCAGTCAACAAGTTCCTGGCGAGTCATACCAATTCCAGTGTCTCTGCATAGAACAAACACAATGATGACTTCCAACAAAGTAAGACAAGAAATGAAATATAGTACTCAACGAGAGTGAAGGTTACGTGATTGTTATTATGCCATTATCTTTATCAGTCTGTATACGGATGTCAAGATCAACTGCATCCTTCAAAAGCTCGGGCTCTGTAACACCAAGAAACCTCAACTTATCCAGGGCATCACTTGCATTACTGTATATTGAAATAAAAATTGTTAGAATAAAATTATTTTTTTAAAAATGTAATACAATGGTGACTTTAACACATATCTTGGTTAAGATCAGGCATAAAGTTAATTTATTAAAACTAACACTTGAAAATGCCCAGTACACTATTTCCCTAACTGCAGGATAAGGAAGCTACATCGTCTTCATTTCCACAGGGAAAAATAAGATGAAGCATGACTATTTAGAATGAAACCATGGAGCTCCGATATGTTAAGATACGGGGGCAAATGTAAAATCCTCTACTTTCCGTAGTGGTCCCATATGTTAAGATATGGAATACAAAGTATATCTTGAATTCTTGATTAAATGAAATTCATTAAATTTTCATCAAAAAATCAAGTTTTATGCTATAATATGTATTGGCCATTATTACATGTAAAGAGGCAAACCCTTCATTTACATTTCAATTTTATTGATCACTGCCACATGATAAAGGAAGCAAATCCTTCATTAGTCATCTCATATGCATGAACATCTACTACTACAGTTACTTTTTATTAAATAAAAACTTCAAAAAAAAAATGAACTAATAGGGTCAACATATACCCTATATAACACTTTTTCTTTCATAACGTTAATACTGAAGCATGCTAAAACATCTTAGAGATGAAAAACTAAGTTGTAGAGGATAAAAGCATGCCTGATTAGCTCCCTAAGAAACACTTCTTTATTGCTGTACAAGCTGTTAACAATTAGATCCATCAGACGACTAACCTGCCACAAGAGGAAAAAAAAAAAAGTTCATATTAATCTCAAGTTATCCATTTTCATTCCTTATTCCATCTTCCTGCATTTGGCAAAGCTTTGACATGATCAGAATAGTGCTCACCTCTGCCTGATATTCATACTTCTCAGCCACAGCTCCTTGTTTATCAGATGCTGCAGATGTTGACTCATGTCGGCTTCCAAGAAACAGCCCTCCTCTTGCATTAAATGGTTTTACTGTTCTCATGCTACCGTGCCTTTCCAAAGCAAACGCTGAATAACATCTGACTTTGGCATCATTCTCACCAGCCTTCTCAAAAAAAAAAAAAAAAAAAAAAAAAGTAAAGCTCATTAAACAAAATGGCAGCTATCAAATATTGAAAGGACAAAAGAAGTTGCAGGTTACAATGACGGTGGGAGTAGCTGACCAAGATATAAACAAAGTTACATGGTAGATGGGATCGATATTAGGCATTAGCAAACTAGAAATTCAGATAGCAAAAGGCATAGCATAAACAGCAGAAATATCATTCAATTAGAAGAAAAGGGACTGCGAAAGCAATAAAGTAGCAAAAATGAGAAACATCTAGAAAATATGATACAGTATGCATACAATATATATCAACAGCAGAACAAATTTTAACCTGATTTCCCAGCGTCGTCATCAAAGCAAAATTATTTACATTTACTGAAACCGAAGTATGTACTCATTCATCCCCCAACGAATATTCCGGTTTCAGCACAAACACAAAACTTCATACCACAAACTATTTAGTTTGTGACAATTCCGAGAGTATGCTCATCCATTTCCAATAATATTCCGAACACTCCAAAAACACATAAATCCAAACAATTCATTTAGTTTCAATAAATCCGAGCTTAATTAATCAATAAATCCAAACACAATTCATTTTCCAATACATACTCAGTTTCAAATCAAACAAAAACAAAAGCTACGGAATACAAATGATAGAGAAGACGCGCTAATATATGAATACCGGTTGGTTGAGGAGATCGGAGGATGAAATCGGAGCAGCTGCATTCCGGTAACGTGAGCCGCCAGCGCGCAGGGCAGCGGAGAGAGAACGCCTGGAGAGCCTATGCATACTTTCTTCAAGCGGAAACGAGGAAAAAGTAAGTAGAAATGTGAAAATGAGGAGAAGGCGATCAGGTGGGTGCTTGAAGAGAGTGATGAAGGAAGGATGAATGTGGCGGTTAAGTACTGGTAGGGTTTTAGGCGAGGTTTAAGCGTTTAACGAAGCTTCTGGAGATGGGTAACAGTCTGCGTTTCATGGCAGAACATTTCTAGGCCGTAATTCGACGGCGTTCGGATGGTAACGGGTAATATTGTCATTTCACTTCCTTTGTTTTCTTTTTTGGCAAATTACATCATGGTCAAATAAGTAATTCAACCATACACCAAACATCAATGGGATCCTTCAACTAAAAGAAATTTACAATTGAATCTATGAATAATGCAATTCAATCTAAATGGTGTGATAATCTACTAATAACGTAGTGGTTAACCAATTTAAAAATAATTTATTTTATTTTATTTTAATAATTTAAAATAAAAAACCTCACCCCCTCCCTTGCCTTAGCCTCCGACTAGGGAGACAAAGGTGGACCTTCGTTTCCGGCCATAGAGTCGAAAAGGTCTCTTTGTCTCTGACCATGGAATAGGTCTATTCCCGGGAATGGTATTCCATTCCATTCCCGACCTATTCTACGAACCAAACACGCTGTTACTGATTTCAAGTGTCAATGAGAACCTTTGGTAATGTAGAATTATGAACTTATAATTGCTTGGTATGTTATTGAAATCTTTGGATTTTTCACTTTGCTTCAATGTAAATGTGGGCATAACACATGTATTTATAGGTTGCATTTCACCTAAATTCAAATTCAAAATGAATTACCTGTCAATCAATGTATATTTTTATCAAATTGTAATAAATAGCATTGGAAATTGGAAACTTTCAGGGGGCGTTTGGTTCACGGAATGTTAGATTGCCTTAGGGAATGTTAGATTACTGGGAATGTAAGATTACTAGGAATGTAAGATTTCTATGTTTGGTAAAAACTTAGGCATGTAATATAAACATATTTGGTTGATGAGTTATTTTTTTTATGTTATAATAGTTATTTTACCTTAATACCCTCAAATGACAAATCACCTTGCACACATAGAAATATGTCAAACTGCTACAATATAATGTTGTTTGTTTTCCAAATTTATGTTTTATCTTGTATAATCCTATTTCATAAAAATAAAATAAATAAAATAAGGTTCACAATAGCATGTAAATAGCATTTTGCCAATAAATGTAAGTTTCAGAACAAAGGACTCATATATATCCATGTTTTCTATACATATATTGCTCCAATACTAAACCAAAATTATATTACCTAAAGGAAGGGAAGGGTAGATTTTGTAAAATGGCAAGGTAATGTTATATTACCTAAAGAAAGGAAGGGTATCACATTCCCTCAAAATTAAAGAAAAAGCTTATGTGGAGGGTAAATAACATTCCATGGGAAAGTTGGATAACTTCAACCAAACATAGGAATCTTGTATAACTAGCCAAATATAACCTTTGTTATCCTAGATAACCCGAACCAAACGCCCCCAATGTTAAGTTACACGTTACTTCAACTGAATCCGAATCAAAATAGGGAAAAAAAATTGCAAAGTGGCATTGTTTTTATTAGGTGGCCAAAAAAAAATTATATATATATATATATATATATATATATATATATATATTTTGAGTTCTACGACTCGGTTACAATGTAGTATCAACCTGCTGAAGCGCAAAAAGTCAACAGATACCTCCACTGAGGCTCAAACCCACTCCCTTCCACATGGAAGTGTACACCAGATGCCGCTTGACCACAAGGTCTTTGACATATATATATATATATATATATATATATATATATAAAGAAAATCGAAAACGACATCGTTTCTACTCAACCACAAAAAGAGTTCTAAAATTTACTAGGCAGAAAAAAGCAAGGATTTCATTGGCCAATCCCTAGAGACCCGTGAGATGCGTAATACTTTTTATAACGATATAGAAAAATATTACATTTTAACTAAAAATTATTATACGTATTGGTTTCCCGCAAGACTACAAAGAGTTACTCATTGGAGAATAAGCATATATGTTTTACATATATGATCGCATCCGAGGCCTTACTAATGATTGAGCGCCATCGACAAAGGTGGTGGTTCCAGTCATGTAACGCGAGTCATCACTGATTAAATAGATGACGGTTGAGGCAATGTCCTTTTCAACGTCAAGCCAACGGTTTAGAGGCGCTGCTTCCCCGACCAACTTCTCTGCCCGCTCTTTTCCAACTGATAATGGATACTCGTCGTGGAGATGCAAGCCCCGAGCAATTCCATTCACCCTGATTTGGTGCTTGCCCATCTCCATTGCAGATAGCTAGACAAGTATAACAGTGTTTAGAAGTTAGAAGAAGAGTTATACTACACGTACTCCCAATTCTTACTCTCTCACTTTTACTCCTTAATGTGGCGAGCACTTACTCTCGCACTTTTACTCCTTAATGTGACGAGCACTGATAAGCTATTTTTTTGAGTGTGAGAGTAAAAGTTGGGAGAATGAAAATCTACATCATATTTTCTTTGCTAGAATTGCCTCATATTGGCTTAATATGCATCAAATCAATTGATAAGACGACTTGCCCTGACTAGCTGTTGGACCCCGGCCAAACATGAACCATATGCAGCAGCGCCTTGATATAGTCCTCTCTCCGCCCCTATGATCGAGGACAAATATACAATGGACCCTCCAGATTTTCTGTCCCGCATTCTTTTGCACACAGATTTCAGCAAAAACCAAGCCGCCATGAAGTTTATCTTGACAATCTTCTTGAACTCATCTTCGGCTAACTGCAGAGGATCTTGCATCTTCCCTGTTGCATTTTATCAGAAGCCCTAAGCAACTTGGTATCTTGAATTACTATACTCCCTCTGAAGGGAAATTACTGCAAAACATTTTGTGCACTTCTAGAACAATAATACTTCGTATATGGTTCAAAGATCAATTGAAAGAACAGTTATGATATCAATATCACACAAGTTATGTCTAACAGTTATTTTACAGAGAGACTATAGCTGATTTACCCTCCCGCTTTCCTGTACTCTGCAATCTACCTTCATTGCCTATTCTATATATGATGCCATTATGCTAATATTGCAATTTAACCACTATAATTTCCTACCTATAAAAAACGCATTCCACTCTTTATATCTCGAGGACAAATTAAAGGTGGTACAGAGTTACCTTCATAAGTATAGCAGTGTACTAAAGCATCCAAATACCCCAAAATATTCCACGCCTTCTCCACTGCTTCATCAAAAGCCGCTTCTCTTTCTTCTTCCATATTCAAGCCCACAACCTCGACTACCACAACACTACCATCTAGAGATTGCTTTATCGCCTTAGCTATACTCTTCAGTCGGCTCTCGTTTCCCATTAAAACCAACCTAAGAAATATTCATAATAACAGTTCCCGTCACTTTCTTCAACCATACAGATGCAATCGAATTTGACAGTAGAATCACAAACAAAATTGGAATACATGCTCCGTTTAATAATAAACCAGATATAAAAGTGTATGAACTTTGAATTGAGAGAGAGGGAATTTACTGGCAACCCCGCTGTGCTAAATGGCGGGCAATGTTGTTGCAGATCTCATCACCATTGGAGGTAAGCAACACCTTCTTTCCAGGATTTTCCATGCTCCAAACCAATTCAGGAATAGATCAACTCTCTAACATAATCCAAAAGGGATAAATCAAGGCCTTTTATAGACTTAGATAACTACATTTACCCATCTAGAGTATCCAGAAAGCACAAAAGCAAAACATATGAGCAATTTCACATTTGAATGCAATCAAAGTAACTATACCCAAATTTTCTTTTTTTATACAGCAAACCAAATAGATCATAATAGCCCCAGTACATGTGCCTTGATCATAAAGTTCGCAACTCTCAATCAATTGAAACAATCTGTGTTGGGAATTTTCACCAAGAAATTTGAAAAATAAAATTCTACACAAAGAAACAAGACGGAAATACGGTTAAATCCAAGGCGTGAAATCGTGAATCACACAGCCAAACCCATATAGATTAGTGTAAACCCAAATCCTTTTTCTAATGCCGGACAAAGGCTACTCAAAATCGTTTCTAACTCCATTTTTCATTCATCTATTATCAGTTTTGAGTACATAATATATCAGATTAAACCTAACATGAATCCACTTTGATCCAACCCAGATGAAGTATAATTCACTCAAAACTTTGCCTCAAAGTGACTTTACATACTATTTTTAGCTAATTTTCCAACACTCTGCTGCCCATCCACATAATAATTAGACCTAAACATGCTCAGAAAGTCAGAAACCATACACTTTTCCCAGATTTCTTTTCAACACCACAACACGATTTTCCACTAAATTTCAAGAAATAACAGAGAAATTCAAACGCGAGTCCAAACAACCTTTTATTTTTTTTCCAGGCAGAAGAGATTGATTAACAGCAAACATCAATTGATCAGCATATCTATCTACACGCAGGCACAAAAACATAAGAAGGGGTGGCGATAGTCCACGAATGAAAAGGAAACCAAGAAAAATCTCACCTGTTGCCGTGTTTCCGGAGCTTAATTAGACACAGAATTACAGAAAAGCCGAATGCAAAGAACAGCAGAAAGTGAGTAATTGCCTTCTGTGGAAACACCGCATATTAAAGCTGAATTCCCGAACGGAACAGCAGAGAGTAATTGAATCCTGTTGAAACTTGAAACACTACACATGGCAATGGCAGCATTGATTAGGCCCCACCAGAATTTACAGTTGGAATACGACTTGAATCAAATGGTATACCAACTATGAACTGTGTATAATTTATATATAAGTTTTAATGCTACATAGGGATAAAAAAAAAGTAGAGATGATGTGTCTTATTATCGATCAAGTATAACTAATATACTAAAATGTCGCCAAGCACCTTGTGCTCAATTGGCATGTAGTGGCCACCCTTCAACAGGTTGATAATTGTATTAAAAAAAAATATATACTAAAATGTCAAAGTACATCGTGACTTGTAATATTGTTGATCAAGTATAAGAATGTCCATATCAATTTGATTTTTTTGCACAATTTTTTAGAAGTCACACATAAAGTATTACAAAAAAAAAAAACAAAAAAAAAAAAACATTGTCAGTAGTGTTCCCTCTTTCTCTGTCCTTGGAATAAAATTTACTTCTATCTCCTTTTCTCGCATCCACCTCATTATGAGCTCGATAAAAAAATCACCAAAAACTCATAAGTGTGGATGCTCTAATTGAACAGTTATGACTAGATACAATAATACGTTAATACACATAATGAGATTTAGTAAAAGTGAGAAGGCGATCCATAATGTATACATGAGGAGTTATATATATTGACTTCAAACAACTTATGTCATGATGACATCTTACAAATGTATTGACGAGACATTCTTTAGTTAACTAATGTAGTTGACCGGTAAGCGATGCGACAATGCTCTTAGATGGCTATGTTGGGCTACCTCAACAATGTCGTAGGTGTAGATTGACCAGTTTGGCACTTGCAACCTAGATTGAGATTATTAGCATTTATCTCCGCCATTTATACTTGGATTAGCCCAACCAAAAGCTAATCGTTTTTTTTTTTTTAAATTAGTTTTTATTTTCAAAGCAGGAGTTAAGAGATTCAACAGGCTGTTCGGGTCGTGGGCCTTCTCTTCCTACCAGGCCCTTTACGTTCGAACCCTGTGAAATCCGAATACCTGCCCAACCCGCCCCGCAGTCCCGGGTCTGCATCTCTCCTTCTTCCACGCACTACCATTTCTCTGCGTGGTCTCGCCATGACCACGTTCACCACCCACTCCTCCCATCAATGCGTCGCCATCTCCTGATCTCCCCGGCGATTCAAGCACAGCACTCACTTCATGAACTTCATCGCCGCCGCTCGAAATGGTAAACCCCACCAAACTCAAATCTCTTCATTCCCTGATTCACCGCCGCCAAATCAATAATTGTATTCACTCTTATCGTCTCTGGTTTTCATCCAAACCCGATATTTCCGAACTCTTTGACTTTCGGAGCAATCAGGAGTACGGAGAAAATTCATCATCGCACTTAGTTTCTAAGGTCTGTGAGATTCTGTCAAATCGTCGGTTTCAATGGCAACGGAGCTCGGAGCTCAATTCCTTGAGCTCTGAGCTAAGACCGCGCCACGTGGCAAGGGTTGTTGAGATCCATGAGAACGCTGACATAGCTTTGCAGTTTTTCTATTGGGTTTCTAAGAGGCATTTTTACAAACACGATATTGATTGTTATGTGTCGATGCTGAATAGGCTCTTGCGGGACAAGAAATTTGAGCCAGCTGATCATGTTAAGATTTTGATGATAAAAGATTGCAGAAATATGGAAGAAATGAGGAGGGTGGTTGAGTGTTTGAGTGAGGTTAGGAAAAAGGGTCTTGGGCATGGTTTGTATAGTTATAATACTTTGTTGATTCAGTTAGGAAAGTTTGACATGGTTGAAGCTGCTCGGAGTACTTTTAGGGAAATGTTGAACTATGGGATCCAGCCAAGCTTGCTAACTTTTAGCACTATGATTAATATATTGTGTAAGCAAGGGAAGGTGCAGGAGGCTCTTGTGATTTTGAGTAAAATGTATCGGCATGAGATGAGTCCAGATGTTTTCACTTACACATCCTTTATGCTCGGGCATTGCAGGAACATGAATCTAGATGCAGCCTTTGTGGTTTTTGATAAGATGTCAAAGGAGGGAATTGATCCAAATGCAGTTACTTATGCAACTCTTATAAATGGGCTCTGTAATCAGGGGAGAGTTGATAAGGCCTTGGATATGCTCAAGGAGATGACTGAGAAAGGGATTGAGCCAACCGTGTACACTTACACAGTTCCAATTACTTCATTATGTGCACTTGGACACGTAGAGAAGGCTATTGATCTAGTCCTGAGCATGAGAGAGAGGGGGTGTAAGCCAAATGTTCAAACATACACTGCTCTTATTAGTGGGCTTTCTTGTTCTGGTCGCCTTAATGTAGTCATTGGTTTGTTCAACAAGATGTTCAGAGAGGGTCTAATTCCAACTATAGTGACATTCAACGCATTGATCAATGAATTATGTGCAGGGGGATTCCTCAGTGCTGCTTGTAGTGTTCTCCAGTGGATGAAGACTCATGGTTACCCACCAAATGCTGAAACCTGCAATGCTCTTATTCATGGGTTCTGCATGGTAGGAAACATAGAGAGGGGAATGATTCTATTCAATGAAATGCTAAAGTTGGGCCCCTCTCCAACGGTGGTTACATACAATACACTTATCAATGGCTATCTTGAAAAGGGTTTCCTGGAGAATGCTGTTAGATTGTTGGATTTGATGAAGAACAATGGACTTAAGCCAGATGAGTGGACTTATGCACAACTTGTTTCTGGTTTCTGCAAAAGGGGGAAGCTTGATTCAGCTGCAGCTTTCTTTGGGGAAATGATCAAACAAGGTTTGAGTCCAAACCAGGTCAATTATACAACATTGATTGATGGTCTTGCAAAGACAGGAAAACTGGATACTGCAGTTGCTTTATTTCAAAAAATGGAGGAGATTGGGTGCAGTCCAGGTATTGAAACTTACAATGCCATTATAAATGGCTTATCAAAAGGAAACAGGCTTTCTGAAGCAGAGCAAATGTGCAATAAATTAACCGAAAGTGGTCTGCTCCCTAATGTCATTACCTACACAACATTGATAGATGGGTTGTGTAGGAATGGTGGGACACAACTTGCATTTAAGATATTCCAAGAAATGGAAAAAAGGAATTGCATGCCAAATCTGCATACATATAGTTCACTTATCCATGGTTTATGTCTTGAAGGTCAGGCAGATGATGCAGAGATGCTACTCAAAGAAATGGAGAGGAAAGGATTGGTTCCTGATCATGTGACATATACTTCACTAATTGATGGATTTGTTGCTTTGGGTAGAATAGATCATGCATTCTTACTTCTCAGTCAGATGATTGATAGTGGCTGCAAACCAAATTATCGAACCTATATTGCATTGGTGAAGGGATTGCAAAGAGAATCTCAGTTAATTGCGGAGAGGATTGCAGTTCAAAACGAGACAGTATATGGCTATTCAGATGGGAAGGATTCTTGTATTGATTTTTTATGTAGTTTATTAGATAGAATGTCAGAAAGTGGCCGTGAACCCAGTGTAGATACATACTCTACCTTAGTTGTCGGTCTGTGTAAAGAAGGTAAAATTTACGAAGCAGAGCAGTTGGTAACACAGATGAAGAGCAAAGGCTTCTGTCCAAATGATGCAATAGATTGCTCTCTTTTGTGTGCCTATTGTAAGGAATTGAAAGTGGGCCCTGCTCTAGAAATTTTTGACTTGATGGTTTTAAAAGGTTTTAAGCCTTCCTTATCAATTTATCAGCTACTTATTTCATCTCTTTGTAAAGCAAGCTGGGTAAAAGAAGCTGAAGCTTTGTTTATCAGCATGCTTGAGAGGCAGTGGAACTCTGATGAGATTGTTTGGACTATCCTGATTGATGGTTTGCTTAAGGAGGGGGAATCAGAAATGTGCATGAAGCTTCTACATGCCATGGAATCCAAGAATTGCCCTATAAATTTGCAGTCTTATCTTATCTTGGCAAGAGAATTGTCTAAAGCAGATAAATCTATTGATGCTAGGGAAATTGCTAATAAGTTAAGAATTGGGAGAGACGAAAAATGAGTGCAATGTATTTCTTGCATCAAGCCTCTGAAACATGGTGTTGTCTAATACGGATTAGACAGCTGTATCTCCAATCTCCATTGACAGCTCCTCTGTGATGCATTGATTTTAATGTAATGCATCTTTGAGAATTGCTCTGTGGTTTTTCCTCCCAATTAATTCAATGGTCAGAAGATGATGGACTTTCATCTCTTTCTGGTACTGATATTCTTTTATTTATATTTCTTTTAGTTTCCTTTCTTCAGAGAGTCTTAAAAGAAACAGACAAAATCATATCAATTTACCTTCTGTTACAGAACACCCATCAGAGGAAATGCGTGGTGGCAAAATGCTGCCTGAGCTTCAGGGAGGAGCAGTTAATCATTTTCAGGTAAAAAGCACAAGTTAGCCTCTTGAGAAAAAAAAAAAAAATCGTTTTCATGTATGCTGTTTGACACTTTGACCCATGAACCGAGCAATTTCTAGTTTTGCTACACCATCACATTCATTTTCCAAACTGGATTAACTTTACTGATCTAGAAAATCACTTTTGATTCCCTTATTTCCTCGATTCAATATTAAGAAACCCATATTTGATATTCTTATCAGACCTTCAAGCATAGGTCCTTTATGGCTTTTGCTTCTTTGCTTTAGAGTCCAAAGACTGCAGAAACTAGTCACTAAGCCATCAATACTACTTGAAGTATCTTCAGACGAAAAATGATAGAATAGTTATGCGAACTTCAGAGGAATCGCCACTCAAATTGAAAACTGATATTTTTCTGTGTTCCATCACAGGATGCAGGATCAATCACATACACAACTGCTTGGTAACATGTCCATACATCTCGCTTGTCCATCAAAGATGAAATGCAAATTTGAGGTACTCGGTAGAAGACACACCCTTAGTTGTAACACCTAGTTATTCATTTCATTTCTTCTCTATTCTTTGTATCAGAAATCACATAGGTATGATTGGTTCCAATTCTTTTTATGAAACTTCACGATATAAGCAGGAGTGAAGGAGTAGGTTGCCTTGTAAAATATAAATGGTTGGCGCTTTTTAACTGTGGTAGATCATAGATGAGCGAGCCTGAAGGCTCTCATAAGAATACCGATAATAAGGTGATAAATTTTTGGTATAGTGATCTTTAATATCATCAATCTATCACCATTCATTTGGTGGATGTATTACTCACTCCTTTAATCTCTTGCATCATACAATTTGCTTTTTGTTTTCAAGAAAAAACTGCTGTAAACATCCCCACTCAATAATGCAAAACTTTGTGTGTTATCCTGAAAGTGATCTCACAAGGATCTTGTACAGTACAGAACCCAGAATTTGTATCTACTTCTTTGGCATTAAGTCATTAACAGTGTGAAAAGATGACAGTAATGCTATTATTGCTGCCATGCCAAAATATTTAAATACTCAACAATAGCTTGTCAATGTCTTTCCTCTTTTTATTTATTTATTTATTTATTTTTGGAGCATGAGAAATTGGACCAAAATGAATGAAAACATGAGAAAAGAACCTAATACCCCCAGGCCCCAATGCCCATTCTAGTATACCTAATACCCCCAGGCTCTAATGATCATTCTAGAATGTTTGCTATTTATTGACCCTCGGGTTGATCCAGTGGTCACGGAAGCAGTCATAAATTTCACTCGTAATGAAAGATTGAGAGTTTGAATCGCATGAGCGCAAACTTTAGGTATTGGTATTTACCTGTCATTTAATATTTGTGGGTCTGAATAACATGGCCCGCTTGTGATTGACGGAATTTAACATTTTTTAGTAAGAATGTCTACTATTTATTTGTTATACATGATAAAATTATTATTTTATTTTATTCTGAATAGCTTTCTCCTCTCAAGACCTCTGAATTTACAAGAGTGAATGGCTCAATATATGTTGTCTCTACAAGGCAAAGGTGGCTATTTAGATTCTCAAGGCAGCTATTGTTCCAGCGGAATTTGCAAGAAACTGCATTCCAATTTCCATCATTTGCAAAATATTTGATTTTCTTTTCCGAAAATACACCTCATAAATTCATAATCTAGTAGCATAATACGGAGTAATATTTTAATTCATGAATAATACTATTAACATCATGTTTAATTGACAAAATATGTATAAAACGGGGTTTCTAGGAATACATTAATTTCATTGATTTTTTTTCTTTACTTAATAGCCTATTCTTCTCGTGTACTAAATATACTGTAATTTTATATTAAAAAGTCTTAAATTCAATTCTCAATTTTTTTCAAAAATATACCAAAATAGACTTCATACATGACATTTTTGGAAATAAAACGTCAAAACA
Source organism: Ipomoea trifida (assembly GCA_003576665.1). Taxonomy (NCBI): domain Eukaryota; kingdom Viridiplantae; phylum Streptophyta; class Magnoliopsida; order Solanales; family Convolvulaceae; genus Ipomoea; species Ipomoea trifida. The sequence continues at coordinate 3,476,577 of CP025654.1, forward strand.
AACAATATAATAGGTCTCTATTTTCAAGAATGCTATTTCATTGTCGATCTATTTCATGAACCAAACGTGTTGAATAGGTCTAAGAGGAAAGGGGATTAGGAACAATAGAAGCAAGAAATCTCGAAACGAACATAATAGGTGTGATCTCGGACACTTTTTCTTGCAACTACCACTCGTTGACATGACATGAACAGAGATAAGAGAAAACGTTACTGTTACTTCATCAACGTGATTAATGGGTACCTATAAATCATTGCTCCGAAAAGGATAAATCACACCAATACAAGTCAAAAAGAAGCCAAAAAGGAGAGGATATATTCAATCAAGCCCTTGTCTTGTCTGAATGGCCATTACCTCCCCAATCAGACCTCTAGCAACAGGAAGACAACAAAAAAATGGATGCTGCAATCATACACACATACAAGAAATCATAAGCACCTTCCAAAGCTCAACAACACATCTTAATTCCCTGTTAGAATAGCATTAAAGACAAACCGACTCAAACAATACCTAACCTTGTATTCCTTATCACAAACCCTTCCAAACACTTTCAGCCATCATTCCATCCTCATCTTTGGCTTCTTGTTCTTGACCTTTTGCCCTTGTGGAAAAGTCCCTCCGCTTTCACTTACATTAACCCATCCTAGACATTATATAACATTAACATATTATATATTTGTAATCAGTGTAGCGAAAATCCCGTCTAGGTATTGATTAATCGGTAATCGGTGCCTAGTTAGGCACTAGACACCAGTAGGCAGCCTAGTGTATCACCAAAATCGGTGGCCTAAGCGCCTGATCAGTTAGGCAGCTGCCTAGACCTCCTTGGCACCGATTAACTATTATTCTCTCTTTTCTTTCTTTTTTTTTTTTAATTGGTTATTTCATTCAAAACAATATTATTTTGTGGTAAATAACCTTAAATTGTTCAAATTCTAGATATTTTTAGGTTAATATTTAATTTAACTATTAAAGTATTAAATAGTTTATAATTATTATTAAGTCTTTAAAAATTAAAATTTTGAACAAATTTTTAAAAAATACCAAAAAAAAAGAGAGTACACAGTTGCCTAGCGATTTTTTCAACTATGCTTGTAATTAAAGCCGTCAAAATAGGTTTCGTCCCCCTGCAACGCAAAAAGAACAGGTTAGACTTTGAGTTTATAGCTCGCCAAATTGGCGGGCTTTGGTAGGCTCCGACCCACTAGCCCACTAAGACAGCTCTACTTACCGTTGCAGTTAATATATTATGTACTTTCAGTTTATTTACAGGTATATAATTTGTTATCGGAATATACATAATTGTTAATTGCACATACGTAATCTAGACCAGAGTATATAATGCGCACGGTGGACCATGGTACACGATATAATTTACGAACCCATCTTAACTCAACACACCATATCTCCTTGGACTTTGCTAGCCAGCAGCCGATTCTCAGCCCCCATCATACATCATCCTTGAATATAATATACCATAGAAAACATGTTATTTGGTGACACTCTCCTTTATATATGCCATGCTTAGCCTCATAGGAGGGCCACAGCATTACCTGTTTACCTGCATTTTTCTCATTTCTGTTCAAACAGGCTGTGATCATGGGGAGGGAAACCAGGGACCCAGCAGCTTTAGGGTCTTCAATTGCACTTCTGCAAGAAAGATTCAGGCAGCTGCAAAGGGCAAGAGAGCAGAGAGAGGTGAGGGAACTGAAGTTGCTGTTTGAGCCTCAAGTTATGAGTCCTGCCAGGAGTTTTGAGGCGGGAAAAAAGCCGGTTTTCGTGCAAGAATCGGGCTTGGTTCCGTTTGGGGAAGGCGATAGGGATCCACTCACACTTGGACTTAACTTGAGCAGCAGACAGGCAGATTTTCAGGCTATGAAGAAAAGGGCATTATTGTGGGGTGATGAGAAGATCAGTGTGAGCTCAGGGTATAGAAAGATGGAAAATTGTGATGTGGATACCTCTCTTCATCTGTAGATGTAGAATGAATCATTCTTTTTCTTTTTCTTTGGTTTAGATTTTGTATACTTTCTCTTTTTCACACATTTGTCCTGGAGTAAAGAAGGGGAAAACACACCAAATAATAGGAGGACTCATGTTTGGTGATGATTCTGATGTTCACTATCATCAAGTTTAGGTTTTTAACAGCACAGACGAAAAGAAACAATAACGTCTAATAGAATTTTTAGGAAAAGTCACACCCACAACATTAGACTCGAGCCCTTCGGGGGCCTCTTGTAAGTTTGTAAACCGGGTCGAGAGTGACCATATATGGTGTGTGCCGCAATCCAGTTCTCACAGTGATTTTCTTTGAACACTGCCAATTGGTTCTCTGTTACCATCCTCTTCAAATCTGCAGTTGAACCGTACACTTTTAATGGTTTCCTTTCCACCATCTTTTGCAAAGGAAAGACCATAAATAAAATAAAATAAACATCATTTGTAGGACTTGAACCACCAACTTCCTTAAAAATCACAGTATGGTACAAACAAATGTCTTTGAGCTATGAGCACTCTAAAGAACTTAAGAACCTTCTGCATGACAGTGATAAACAGGAAATGGAGAGGTCAGCGAATATGATGTCGAATTTAGGGTGTAATAAAGATAAAAACCGGGAGAATGTAAAGAGGAAATCAGTATACATATGAATGCCAAAATAATGAACGAACTAGTAAGCATTGTTGCCAAATCAATGTAAAGAAACATTCAATTGAAATAGCTGCAACAAACTGGGGAAAGGCAAGACAGAGTAAAGCTTGGAACTCTTGTTAGTGCAGTGCAAACTTATTCTTCTTTTTTTTTTTTTTTTTTTTTTTTTTTTTTTTTTTTGATACATTAAGTTTCAAAGCACACGAGGTTCCCTGGTTCCCAATAGGGGCACTTTTGTTGGAGCAAAACTTTAAGGTGATCAATCTGAGCTACCTCCACGGGACTAGTGAAGTACAAACTTTATCAAAGTAACTAGTGTTGCCTCTGCATCAAATGCAGCTGGCTTCGTGTTGGGGATTGTTGGACGGAGAACTAAAGGGTCAAGTCAGTATTTTGTTGTCGGTATACATTCAAAACAATGTTTGAAGCAACTATTAACACAGAACTAAAGGTAGTTCCAACTTTACCATATGTTCAACACCGAAGCTTCCGACCTTCCAGGAAAAGCTCATTCTGGGCTTCGATGTAATATGCCCAGAAAATGCCAATTGTTGTATCGTAGAAGTTGCCATTAGGGTTTATTTCTTAGAGATGAAGTTAGGAAGAAGCTTTCTGAAATGCGATTGAGCGAAGAGATTTATTATGGAATTTAGGTCTTGTTGGTCACAGTATCAAGTATCAACACCTCAGCTTTGTGAAAACGTTTAGACACTTTGTATTGGGACTATTTGAGTAATTCATTACTTCAAGCAAACTAAACCGCCAGCTGAAACACCAAAATTTGTGCACGTAATTTCATCATAGTTGTACAAAATTACTATGAACAGAACCCCCACCCCCCTCAAAAAATTGCAGGCTCACTCCATTGGGGAAGGCTCCTCCATTATTGCGTCACCCTGAACACTCCCGAGCATGATTGCAGTCAGCATTAACTTGCCTGCATCGGGGAAATCCTTGTGCTGCATCAGTATTGTTTCCACGGAGGAAGCTGTACCTTTCAGGTTTTGAAGTTCGGAGCTTTCATGTCTCAGAGGTAGCACTTCGTTGAAACTGCCCTCGAAAGTTATTGCATTGGGCCCGTAACACCTGCTGGAAGCCTGGAAAAGTATGGTGTCTTGGAGAATGGATAGGGTCTCCTCGTCACTCCACCCCTCAGCTACAGAGGCTTGATATAGCTTTTCCCAATCATCCTGATTTGAAGCGTTTCTCCAGCACTCTTCCAAGAGACTCGTGTTAGATTTGAGAAAGGAGAAGCTTGTCCATGCAAATACATCAAAAGCTCTCAAAGAAAGCTCCCTGCTTTGACTCTTGAGGCACAGTTCAATTAGGTCCATTGGAGGAAGAAGCTGCCGCTGCCCAATGTTTTGCATTTCATCATCTGGAAGCAGTTCCAAGATTATTTCCTGTAGGAGAATCAAACTGTGTAAGTAAATGACGATGCCACATTAATTGGTTTGAAGGTTTTCCACAGAAGGCAATCTTTCGTCCTTGGCACAAATCTAGAAGAGGCAAAGACATGATGGGCTCTAATTGTGTCAATTCTTCAAAATATATCACTCTTAAATTCAATATTAAAGGAATTCATTGTTATTGAAAGAAGGAAATTATGGCTCCCAAGTCCTAACTACAATCTGAATAAAATTTTAACATGTTTGGTTTGCAAAATAGACCAAAAATGGAATAGCATTCTTGAAAATAGACCTATTCTTTCGTTTGGTTTGGTTTTCTATTCCCAGAATACCATTACTGCGAATGAGCTATTCAGAATAATACTCCGTATTTTTTTTTTCTATTCCTTCCGGAATCTTATTCCTATTCACTTTGTTTCATTGCATGAACCAATTACCAAACATGCAGTTAATTCATTTACAGAATAAGGCTCCAAGCTACAAGGACCAGAGCTAAGGATAATGTTTAGTCAAGATCATAAAGTTGATATTACTCTGTAGTCATCAAAACACAAAGCATCAACCACTAAAGATAAAACCAAATCACCTAGGAAAACAAGAATTACAACGCCAGAATCCTAGACATTGTATAAAAGTATATTTACCTGTAAGTTAAGAATTTTTAAATCAGCGTCAATTCGCTTCAACTTTGTCTCGAAATTTGCATCTTTCCCTGCCAAATGCCAAAATACTTATCAAGTCTCAGAAGAAAATCAGAAAGCTATATAGCAATCACAAATTTAATTTCTTCTAACTTATTTATAGACAAGCAAACTTAAACACAAAAACTATTAGCAAAATAATCATTATGCTCCCCTTGTGGCAGTCCATTTTTTGTTTCTCTGACAACCTATTATCTATACTCTTTCTCCACAGAATACTGAATTCCTGTTATTGGTTCTACAGTTCCAATTAAGATGGTTCAACTATTTTCTCTGTAAGATAAAGAAGAAATTATTGGCTTCCAAAATTGTGGTGAAGGAAGAAGATAGTTTCCTAATTTAGAAGGGCATCTCAAAATCATGTTTCCAAAGGATATGCTGCACTGAGGCAACTGAGAATAATTTCTACTAGTTCTTGCTGGATAACAACAATATGAATAAACACCTTCAGATTATCTTAACATTGAAAATAGTGGAGGATAAAATCATTACCAAAATATTTTCCATGAATTCAATAACCTGCTGTTACCCATTTAACAGTTCTCTCTTAATTTACTTGGATTACTGATATTTTCACTCAAGAAACACATTGGGTTTGAACTTCGAAGAGATACAATCCTAGCATCACACAATGCGCAATCTTATTTGGAGTGTGTGTTCTGTATGTATAGTTCGTTGATAATACAAAGAAGCCATAAAGCATAATATACCTGCCATTGCCGCTATCTTTGAGAGATTTAGAAAACGCTTTCTGTCTGACAAGGAGGTTCTCTTATTTGTGGCATAAGAGAAGGTATCCATATCTGAAATTGACCTATCATCTTGGGATAGAGCCAAGACATGCAGGGTTTCTGTAGCAGAGGAAAACTGATGAAGAAATACTTCATGAAGCCAAAGGAGATCCTGGTGCTGCTTTAGAAAAATTGCTAGCTCTTCCTGAAACTCCTCCCCAAGCCTCATAAGCTTAGACCACTGTTTGTTATCATACAACTGTTGGAAGACAAAGTAACTAAACCCCCCTGTAGGTCCCATACTCTCATGCTGTAAAAGAAAATTGCATTATTAATGCTAGACGAGAAATAAACATCACATCCAAAAAATTAATAGGAAATGTGCACAAAAAAATGGCTGAAATAAGCAAAAACAAACAATAAGACAAGATTGAGGTATTATAATGCAAAATAGAAAATTAAAATTAAAAAAAAAAAAAACAAACAAACAAAAAAAAAGAACTTATACCATAAGAGTTCTAAGAAGATTTAGATCACTGAGGTCACTGCAAATATTCCATAGGGTTTGATAGCCTTCGTGTCTTTTAGCAATAGAGAACAAGCCTGAGGAAAGCTTTCTAAAAGTTTCTTCCTGTTCCTGCTTAAATTCCTCCGCTGAATCCTGCATGGTTGAAAGCACTTAGCAAGAAACACACCTGAAAGTACAAAGTAAACATCTATCTCCTTAACTCCTTCCAGCACTCCAGTTATAATCAAATAACTTTCCTATGACTAGACTAAGAAGCATTAGAGTAAAGGATATCAGACAAAGCAGTATGTGCATAAAAGAATATATGAGATGCTTCCAAATGAAAAGAAGCCATAAAAAATATTTAGTTAACATATTGAAACACCAATTCAACCTGGTTTTTGCCTTCAACAAAATCCTTCACTTGCTGATAAAGGCTGTTAAGGAGTGCATCTCTTCTGCTCCAATATTCATCTAATAAACCTTTATGTCCTTCTCCACATTCAATCCTTGCTGTAATTGCACCAGAATATGCTTCTAGTAATATATCAGAGAGTTTTTCGAGGTGCGAATAAAAACTCAATTTCACAGCATCATCTACTGGATATTTTTGCTTAGACAGCTGAAGCATGAGAGATGCAATGCTCCAAAGCCCGTTACGTACTTTTTCTTGAGAATTCCATGGCATTAAACCCTCAGTTGAAGGATACCATAGGCGCTGTTCATTTCTGTAATTCATGGCGGCACGAGTTAATATCACACATGCATTAGAGAGTTCACAAGCTCTTTGAATCTGAACAGAAAATGTCATCTCCTCACTAACAATGTACTCTAACTGTCTCTCCAAGCAATGAAAAAGTTCTTCAAGATCTGACACTTTACTGTAAAATACTTCAGCATTATCCCTGTCCATCAAAAGAACAGTTCTTCGACGAGCTCTTTCACCAACTAACTGAATAAGATCCCAAAGAGCGCCTGCGACTTGCATATCAGAATGCAAATAAGAGCCAAACCCAGTTCCACGGTTCTGACTAATTGTGCTTTGGAGCTCCCTCAGTTGGATCATTGCAGCAAGCTTTTCCCCATGTTCCATGATTATTTGCAAGGAGTGTCCTGCAAGCAAAAGCTAAAAATTCTTAACCTTAAAACTAGAAAGGCATACAGAATCATCCAGGGGAGCTGCTGATATAGCCTTTGAATTGATCTATAGGAAGAATTAAAGAAACATTATTTTATACCCACTAACAGCATGATATTGGCTAGTTATAGCATAAAGAACTACAATATATGCAAACAATGAGCCAAAGGATAAAGAGATATAATAAAATGTGTTTCTTCTATAAAGTTTGACCGCTAAGAATCATACAGGAATAAAGGATTGAGCAATTTAGTCCTCTTTGCAATTGATTACTTCAAATTTTCATAGCAAATAAAGTTAAATAGAAAGATATAACACCACAAAGAATCACCCAAATAGGACAAAATTTGATACAAAATCCATCAGATATGAGATATTATACTATGGCTTAAAGATTGATAGTTACTCAAACTCGGTTTTCTTGCTCAAGTTTGGGAGAGAAGCATCCCAATGAAACAACTTCAGCAAGAAGGATTCTGAATATGTCTTAAGTCTTGCATGAAGAGACATGTCGCAAAAGTCTAATACTAGGGGAGATGTATAGCCCTATATTCCAACTAATATCACTTAACAGGTTAACCCATATTCATCCTTGCAGGGATTAGTTTATAATATTATTAAGTATTACAATTATATACACTCAAACTAAAACCAGAGTCATTTAAACTGCATTGTAGTAGCATAAGGATGGAGGTGGATCATACTCTGTTTATAGCATAATTCCTCATGGCACTTTGATAAAGCAAGGAACTGAAGGAACTGCTGATATTTCTGCTCCTTCTCAATTAGTTGTGTGGTCACAACAGACAGAGCTACAATTTCAGCACCTCGTGTTGTTGTCCAATGTTTAGCAAGGGTATCTACAATTGATTTACTTGTCCTTACAAATACATTTGTATCCCCATCTCTTTCAAATGCACCTGAATGTTTAAGTTTATCAAATGCACCATCAACCTGCCCAGATGAGAGGAAATCATGAAAAAGCTGATTTAGCAGAGCTTCTGACTCTTCATCTTGAGCCGTTCGGCGTGCAATTCCACTTAAACTAGACCTTTGTCTATCTCCAGCATCCCATGCTTCAGAGCTAGCCCTTCTTGGAGCAATATTTCCAGCAAATGATAAGCTTTTCTTTTCTTCCTGGGATGACCTTTCATTAGAGCTACCTTTGCGTGACAAACTTCTCTCAGGTGGCTCAACCGCACCGAGTTTAACAGCCCTCTCAGGAATGGCCCAAACTCCAGCCTTCTCAGTGAGAACAGCCCATGCTCCTTCCCCATCATCATCAGAAGGGAAAACTGAAGCATCAATAACTTTTCCAGCATCATACGGAAGATCAAATTGGTAAAGCCTGGTGGAGTTTCCCCAGTAATGTGAGACAGTTGCAGTACCATCACCAGAAAGTATAATCACTGAACCAGCTGGTTTGCCCCCAATTTTCAATCTCATAGAAAACAAAAAATCTTCATCTTCTACTCTTGCTTTAGGTATTATCACTTGGGGGGGAGCTTGTTTCTCCAAAATCCTTTCATTTGTTGACTGAACACTTTCTGAGTAAACATCTACCCCAGATTTGTATTGCATGGTTAGAAGCGAATACTCAGTGTAGCTTGAACTGGTTATGCGATCCTTGCAAAAGATAGCAATAAGAATAGTAATAACCTTGCCCTCATTGTCAATTTGCAGATCCAGAGGCCATATACGCTTCTGACCAGCCAGATCCTTTTGGATGCCCAGATCACTATCACTGCTAATAATTTCATGAGACCAGATCTTTGAAACAATATGATCAGGAGAAAGCTCAATTGAAAAACACTGTATTTCATGATCTGTCAGTAGAAGAAATTGTCTTTTAGGTTTACCAGAAGAATGAGACAGGAAATGCCAAACCAATGACCTTGGATATCCTCTGCCTCCAACAAAATGCCCACCATCATCACCTCGTGATATGTTCTGATAAATCCTTTTGCGGCAGATACCAGCGGGGCTGCAGAGAAATTGCCAAAGCTCACCACTAGAACTGCAAGCTAGGGCAATGCATGCATGATGCTGACAGTTCTCAGGGATAGCAGAAGCAATCAAAGAGTTGATGGAATTTAAGGTTGAACTGCTCCCTAGCTTATTGCGCTGCCACATTTTATTTGGTGTGGCTTTACCATCTACAGGAGAAAAGGTCAACTCCACCTCCTCAGGATCAGCATAACTAATAACTGGACTAGTCCTCGATTCAGAGAATATGTCTGGCCAGTATACAAGAGTTCGACTTTTCTGATTGCATGCAATAACACCAGCAGAACTGCATCGTTGGACAACTTTGTTGGTATGTTGCATGTTATCCCAACTGACAACACTGACTAACCAGTTATCAGAACTGTAAGATTGTTTCCCTACATTATCATTACCAGAAAAAGTAGAAGGAAGTTCAAGAACAACACAGTTCCTAGAAGCAGCTGAAGCCAAGTAACTCCAGATAAAGAGTTTGCTTCCACTGATAATCCAAGCCAAGAAAGTTTCCTTGTCCATTCCACCAGACATGGATGCAGTACCTGACAAAATATGCAAATATATATATATGGTGATATCATTCTTCAAAGCCATATTTAAGCTGTTAAGAGAAATGGAAAACAGAAATACATGCACCATTACATTTTACAAAATGCTTAGAGGGCGAAATTAAGCACTAAATGCAAGGACATAAATGAGCTCATATCACTAACCAGGTGCATAATTTTGAAGCACAACAGCTTGTTGATCCCGTAAGACTTGAGGAAACTCTCCAACAAATACAGGCTTTACCAGATCAGTGTCATCCCCTTTGTCGCTCCTCTTTGTAGGGGGGATTCTAAACATGTCAACAACAAAAACTATTACTGTTAGTTATCAGTTGGCATTGTATTAGCAATCTACCTCTCCAGTCTCCCACATACATGAGCATATTGTTAATATACATATCACTATTTACTATAACCTCTTCCTCAACTACTATATATCACACAAATATCACGGAATACACAACCGAACTCAATTCGTTTCTGGCTTTAATTACTACACGAGTATTTAGAACTCTCAATAACTCAGAAATTTCCTGAACATCACAGAAAGAGAGCTAACATTCCACTGAAATCACTTATCAAATTTCAGTTGAAGACTAAATGCAGAGAAATTCGGAAGCAGCATCGCATCGCATTGCATCGCGCGCTAGTGTGCATACGTACCTGGCGAGAACAGAAAGACGAGAAGCCCAGGGAGCGGGGGTGCCGGTGCTAGGGCGATTGGGAACAGCGTTATCAAGGTGCGACCTCCGGTTCTCGAGCAGAGGCGTCACCGGCGAATCGGTAAGCGGCCTTTCGCGGCCGGCCTTTCTAGCCGTCAAGTTGGATTTCCTCGTTCCCGGGGAGAACATTTTCCGATTTCACACTGGAGGAGTGTGGGAGAGAGTGAAAGAGAAAGGAGTAGGGTTCAGGGTTTTACGGGTGAATGAAGAAGAGAAAGTGCGTCTGCTAACGACCACGGCGAGTGCGAGGCAAGCTAGAGCTGCTGCACAAACCCATTTTCAAAACAAATCTGATTCTCCCTTCATTTTTATGTTTTCCCCCCTTCTAATTCATACTTGCAATTTTTAGTTTAGATTCATCTTAACCTAAGTTTTTTTTCTTTTGATTTTTTGTCGACTCAATAAGAGCTAGTAACACATATTTTTAAGTCCGTATTATACTCAAATTAATATTCTTTCACACTGTATTATACCCAAACTAATATTATTTCAGCAACTAAGCTAGTCAAAATCAGTAATTGAACTACTATGGTTAAAATAAAATAAAATAAAATAAAAAAAAGTGCAATTGAATTGCCTAATTTCATTTCTAATCAGGTGTTTGCTAGTAAAACTAGTCAAAAAATTGTCAAATTTCATTTGTAATAAGTTGTTTGCTGGTAGGTTGAGAAAGTAGCTATGAACAGATACTACATTGTAACAGAGTCAATAGCACTCAAAAAAAAAAAAAAAGTTTTGCTGGTAAAACTAGTCAAAAAATCTACCGGCACTTCAAAAATAATGACATGGAAAAAATTCTTTTTGTTATTCATGAGTTGAAATAATTCTCAAATTAACCAATTAACCTAACATGTATTTCACCACGGTCATGTAGCAAATAAATCCCTAATTTATATTCTCAACTTGAAGTTAGAATCAAAGTCTTATGTAAACAAAATCTAAGGTACCAAAGCATAAAAAAATCTCTTAAGATCATTACTCGCTACTCAACACCACAAGAATTGAAAGTTAGTTGCATTCTCAAAGCTCTACATTTCTTCCGTTTACACAAAATCCATATAATAATCTAGACAAGCCGGTGAGTCATTTTAATATTCCGTATGATTCTCTGCTGCATCTTCCTCAAAATTGTTCGTTCATCAAGATTGAAACAGATCTGATAAAATGGAAGCTATAACAGTTTGAAGATTCAATTAGCCCTCAACTTTTTTGCTTTTCTTTCTTGAGAATGCCCCGCTGATCCAGAAGTGGTAACTCCACTGTTGCCTCTTCCAGAATCCTGCAAAGACTGGTCCATGGACTTTGTAGGCTCACCACCACTTCTTTTCTTCGGAGTCTTAGATGGCTCGCCCAATTTGGATTTGGAACTTTTCTGTTGGCTACTAGGGGCGTTGGTAGTATAGATACTCGTAGATTGTGAATTTTTATGCCTACTACTTTTAGTAGCACTTGTCTTTGTCATCGTTGAAGACCTCTGAGCTATCTCCTTCAAACTCATTTTGTTGTTTTTCTGAAATTCACTAGGCTCTGGATAGTGAATAAAAGAAACATGGCGCGAAATCTTTCCAACTGCCAAAGTATCACACAGGTTAGAGCATGGCAACAAAACATTAATTAATATTGTTAACAAAGGTGAGTTAATACCATCTAGGGTCTTCCAAGTATAGTAGTTTTGCAACGTTTAGTCCTAAACTTTCAAATTGTTACCATCTGTGGTCCAAGTTAACAACCCATGGTCATTCAACTAGCAAATTTTAACCACACATAGTCCAAGAGGACCGCAACTAGTTAAATTTTGAAAATTGAAGAACCATGAGTGGTAAAGTTGGACCACAGCCGGTAACAATTTGAAAGTCGAAGGACCACAAAGGGTCAATTTGAAAGTTTAGGACTAAACGTGTCAAAACAACCATACTGGGAGGACCCCATATGGCATTAACCGTAAGTCTGTAACAAATGTCTAAAAGGCAGATACAAGAAAATGCCCCTCTTTTAAAAAATAATGTTGTCTAATCTAAAACAAATAAAGGCCTTCTAGCTTGCTTTTAGTTGATGGTTTTCAGAACTGGAAAGTTTTGCACAAAGGCTGTGTTCGGATGATTAAGACAACATAACCTGGCCCAGCACAATAATATTACTATAAACGTAAACTATTGAAAGTAGAATATACTAATGCAAGCATGCATACATGATACATATGCATTATGTATCAAAAGAACCACAGATGCCAGAAATGCAAGAAAGAACATAAAATTTCACAGACCAGCTTTTGCCTCTGATGCAGAAGACAGAAATACCGTTCCAACTGGATCCTGGGCTTTTAAATTGAAAACATCATAAGATTTTCCTGTCAACAAGAATACATGTTGATTAAATTTGCTAAGAAAGAAGGATAGTAAACATAAAGACAAAAAAAAGACTTGAAATTTTGCTCAAAATACTTGCCAGAAGAACTCTCAAAGCTGCCTAAATGCCCATCATTATGAAGTTTCAGTGACACTTGCCCATCAAAATCTGAAGACTGCAACATCCCCAAAAAAATGTGATTAGTTCAAAATTGAATGAAGCGTATAAATATAGCGTATCATTATATAATAATACTTAAGTGTTCAAATTATACTTGTTCTTTGCAAATTACAGATATTCTCTACCTCATGAATTCATGATGCAGATATGCATACAAAGGCAAATAATAATCATTGGAAAACTTCAGGTCCTTATAGTATCAGCATATTTCATTTACAAGACATATTAAATTTTCTGTAAATTGGGCAAGTATTAGTGCTTTCTATTGCAATATATCCAAAGTCCATCAAGTTTGATAGCAAGTTCATTATACCATAAAATGTAAGCATCAGATTATGTGAAGTGTAAATGAAGCTAAGAGTCTGCAATAGAGACCATACATGATTTATGGGCCATTGGATGAGCCAGAGCTCAGTTGAATCTGTTAATTTAAGTTCAACAAGTGGATCTCTTTTATCCTCCACAAAATCAGAAGGAGGTTTGTAACCCAATTCCTTAGCAACATCCATTTGCTTGATAGCTCCACTCCCGGAAAAGTTTAATAGATAAAACCAGGGGACACCACAGATAATCCCGAACCACAGCCCTATATATTAACCAGAAAATGTTAATAAACTTATGCATAAAATCAAACTGAAATTAATGTTTGATATGAAGATTAAATCTGTATTAAATGTCAGATCTTAATTAATTTTTCAAAGAAACACTAATTCAGTGCCAACTGCCCATCATGACATTTAGACAACATCAAATATTCTACACTTCATTCTGCTAACTGCTAATAGTCTTAAATTTCAATTGCTAGCATGTGATTTAAAAACATAAAACTAAGAATATTGCACTTGTGTTTTTGAAATTAACAACGGATTCATTAGAGACATTCAGAATGGATTGATTGCACCAAAAATACAGTTCTAAAAGACTAAAACCAAATAGAAACTGAAAAATCAACATAGTTCATTAGATTCCATAAATCTGCAGTTATACACAATCCAATAGAATGAAATATCAGAAATTCTACACGATGAATCGCCTCCCTTGTTCCTACCTTATTTATTTTTCCTTGTATAATTAAATAAAAAAAAATTGAATAATAAAAGATGACAAAGGATTTTCACTGCATTTTCCAGGAACTCACCATTGTCTCAATGTTTACCATAAACAATCAATATATCAAAGTAATCTTTTCTCCTGACAACTTAATTAAAATTTTAAAAAGGTATATAAAATTTATTATTATACGGAGTAATAATTTAGTATCTTACTGCCGCTGCCGGAGTGACGGAGGCAGATAACCCTGTTGGCGACCGGCGAGGGCGAGTCTGAGTCTCGGGGCAATATGATGTAAGGGCGTTTGAAGGGTTTAGAATTTAGGAATTAGGTTTAGGAAATATAGAGTATGAATTGTCCTTTGTTTTGTTAACAAGTCTGGTGGGCGAAGTGCCAAACCCACGGGCCGTCAGCCCGTTTGAACAGTATTATTAAAAAGGAAACCAACAAAATTCCTTTCTAATATTTTCCCTCCTATAGTCCTATTGCCACACCACGAGGGATAATTGGAGGGAAATAAATAAGAAAAATATCTAAATACAGTAAAATACTGTTCATTTTTAGGGATGATGAATAAGTTCCAATTGGATGTTGTTTCAACCATCCTATTAGATGCATGGACATTAAAGGGTCTTCGAATTCAAATGACTTGATATTCAAAGGGTTTTTACTTTCAAAATTATTTTATTGTGATATCTGAATAATATGTTCACAATGTTTACATTATGATTACATAGAAATGAGAGCTTCTATTTATAATTGTATAATAGAAGAGCTTGGATATGTTCAAACTCTTTTAATATTATCTAATTAAACAAATTAAATAATATCAATATCATCCAAATATATTCAAATATACTAATATTTGATAAATAATTATATTTATCAAATTTTATGTGTCAACCCTCTATATACCAAAACGCACCGAGAAACATGTGAAGATAATTTAAACAATGATTAAAAATTACTCCGTAGTATATTCAGTAAGCAGTCTATAGTGTCGTCACCAAGCAGAAAATACAGACACAAAGGTTTACATCATCATACTGTATATATATATTTGTAAGGGGAATCGATACTGAATCTGGGACATCACGTTTACAGTCTCAGATCTAGATTTACATGACTGTGACTTAATTACATCACAACTAGATTACACAACTACAAAATTACGTATACAAGGGCTTGGACAACGGCCTGTAGTTCCCCCTAAAGAACTAACACAAACGGCATAATGACAACATTAGGGATGCAAAAAAGAAATTTGGAAACAAAAAAAGTAAAACACATATGAAAGTGGTTTCCTACTTGTCATCTTCCTCTAGGAAGAAAGTATACATGGACAAGTGAAAGGCAACTCAAGGTTCCAGCTTCAATGAGACCACTCTCGATTGCCTGTTGCGCTTGGCAGCCTTTGCAAAGACTACAGATAGGCATGATGGAGCCCACCATGGCTGGCGAACTTTTTGCTCCCCCTTTAAGCAAGCCACTGAAGAAAAGCATTGAATTAGTAAAGAAAGACAACATGGCTGTGTAGAACGTTGTTTAGCACACATGTTTCATCCAGTGAATTAGGAAGTGGCGAATCCTAGTAACATCAAAACACATAGTTGTCCTTGATGACGGGGATTCAAGACCCTCGTAATTGGTCAGTGAACAAAACTATCACAGAGGACAGAAATGCATTGGTTAACACTTCAAATTAAATTAGGCTACAATAATTGTTTATCCATTGGTTAACATTCCACAGCAGGGGTAATAATTTATCAAGACTTCACATTAAGCTATGGGCAAAAATCATACAGCTTACGTGAGGGAGAGAGAGAGAGAGAGAGAGAAGTGGACCTTTTATTCGTCGGAGCTCCTTACACAATGTAATGAAATCACCCCACTTCATGTGGCATCTTCTTATAAACCGTAATATCTGTTCAGTTGTGAACATGGACATCCCCTCCAAGTACTCTCCATTGACACCATTTTCTTTAAAAATTTGGCGATAGTTACCAAGATTTATTTCTTCTAGCCACAGACCCACATCCTGGCAAAAAAGGTGTAGCCAAATGCAAGTTAGTATACCAAATATCATAACACTTTATCTAAACTTCCCTCCAACCAGAGAGATTTATATGGTGGCATGGTCGCATGGTGCAGACTTTTTATATTACTCTGTATAGTATATTATATTATATTGGTCACTTTCTAATATTACACATCCACAATACTTAAATAATACAGAGTAATAAATAAATAAATAAAAACATTACACAAACCGAATGGAAGACATGATCACTGAAAAGGATTCAAATTTATGGCTTTGTCTATTAAATCTGGTAATGCTTAATACCAAGCTTAGGCATTCCCTTCTTCTTTGGAATCTTGTGAAAACATGTGCAAAACAATCAAAATATAGAGCCTATTCATGTAAACACACTGCGGCTGCAGGACAGAAGCTTTCTTAAAAACCAGGACGATTGACAGGAAGCAACGAAATAAACCTTCAGCAACACGAGAGGAAAATGAGGACTTCATCCATGTCTAGAATTCTTCCATGAATTAGTTGTGTGTGTGTGTGTGTGTGTGTGTGTGTATATACACTTGTGTGAGGAGTTGTTTTAGGCCTTATTGATAGGCTGCTTCAACAAAACATTTTTTTCTTTTTAGCATCTATTTTTAAGTTCTGGACCTAATAAGTGCTCAGTAAACTTACTAGCAAACCATGTGGCAGCCTCAGGCACTGGGGTTCTTTTGCTATAACTCCCTAAGTATTCTAGGCCTATCAACATTCAACAATTTCAACTTGTCACTTATAGTGTCAAGCTACTTCACCTTTCCATCAGGTCCAAAAGAGAAATCTATTTCTGCATTCATTATGTTGACGCAGATTCCTAAGAAGCAAATAACCCCAAAGAATTATACCTTCATAAACAATTATTAACTCTCTACATAAAGTACAAAGAGAGCGTTATGTGTCTCTAAATAATAAACAGACCACTAGAAAACTACTCCGAATAAGGTTTGAAGACCAAACTGTATATATAGAGTGTGAAAACAGTCATGTTTAACCCTTGCTCGAATTCAACCTTCACTTTCCAAACTGCTAAATCGCCAACTCTTAGATAAAAGTAAAACAGAAACTACAGCCGCAAAAACTTTTAGATATCCTATTTCCTGTCCCGGTAAAGTACAAACAAGCTACTCAAGGATCAAGGTTCTAACATTTTAGCAACTACCTGTGCATTTTGCCGTTGAGCTATAAGATGCTAAAATAACTAATCAGTTTCCGAGAAGTTGCAGAGCAACGTAACTCACAAAATCAATATTAGAAAATACCGAAAATTAAAGCAAGAGACCGCGATCCAATAACAGCAACAAAAACGAGATCTGCCAGGGAACTATGAGAAGAAAATCGGAAATACCTCCACAGTCCAAATGAAGAAATCGAGAATCTCCGGCAGCTTGTCTCTGCTCATCGCTCGAAATCCAAGCGCAAAAAGCGAGTATAAACCTAAGGAATTCCCCGGAAACGAAAGTCAGATCATGCGAATTCCGCCTACAATTATTGAAAGACGATGGAACGCAAAGTGCGCAATTATGGAGTCGTACCTGTACTGAGCTCGTAGGGCTTTCACTTCACATCCACATCTGATTTGGAGTGCAGAAAGACGGGGAGTGAAGGGAGGACTGGTGGTTACCTGAGTAGGTTGTTTTCTTGCTTCTGTATTGTTTCCCTTGGCTTGGTTTTTTTCACTTTAGCGTTAGTTTATACTAACCACCCCGCGGCACTTTTCCTATAGTCCAGTGGAGATGTCCAAACCCCAACACTGGGCCCCATTAGGTGAATTGCTCCTGGTTATTTTTAGCACCAACCTCATAATTAATATTTAATAATATCCTACATTTTTCTACTTTTTAATTTAAGTGGTCGGATCAATCAACTTATATTTCATTTTTTAATGGTAGAGCGAGAGTTCAAAATTCACAAAAAACCCCAAGCATATACCAATAAGTAGTGTTGGGATCTCAAAGGACAACAATTCCTTATGAGCAAAAGTGTATAGGTTGAGAAGATAATTTAGATGCTACTTAAGCAATTTGTGATTTTTCTCTTTAAGCGAGTGCAAGGACAAGGCCTTGGGGGTTTAAAACTAGTTTCATGAAGTTTTGATTTAAAAGTGGGAGAGATTCGAATTCTCAACCTCAAGATAGCAAGACTCAGAAGAACTGAAATATTTATATTGCTAATACATGTGGACTAAAATCGCATACCACCATTTTCAAAATAAATAAATAAATAAAATCGCATACCACCCAATTACCTATTTATTACAAGTCCATCTCATAGTCAATAGATGTACAATTGGTAGAGACCATTTGTTCTTTCAAAATACACATCAAGTTTCCATTTGAATTTTTACCCAAACTTTGTGGTTGACACAAGTTAGCTATGGTTGGTGTTAATTAATCCATACATAGGTTCCAACATAAACCAATGGTGTTCAATACAAGGGGTCATCAATCAAATCAGAGTAATAATATATATAAATTTGGGGTGAGCTAAGAACAAAATATATTTAATTTGCAAAGTATGGGCTTGTATATATATTGTGTATGTGTGTTTTATTTATAGACAAGCTAAGCATATAAACATCACAAGGGAGCTAATCATATGGCAACCCTCCTATTACAATGGTCCTGCTTTGTTGTAGATGTTTGTTAGGCAAATACGTAGTATAAGACATGAATTGCAACAAATTCACCCCCAATGAATAACATTTGATCAGTAAAGATCAAGACTCTTGAGTGATGAGTCGGGACTTGAGCACCGACTTACCTTGTCTTATTAGATTGACATTTTGTGCCTATGTGTTGGTCTGAACCCAAGTCTCCCTATTATGCCAAATGACATAAGTCAATTATAATAACTCTAATAGATATAAATGTTTAACCAATTGTGAAAAAAGTTAATAATCATTTATCTGTTTTATTTTATTTGTATAAACATATGAAATCCACCTCCTCAATTAGGATAATTTAACTGACTTTGATAAGACATATAATTTTTTTTTTAAATCAACACATTATAAATTGTAGAAATAAAATGTATTAATGATGTTAATAATTCAAAAGGAAAAAAAACAAAGATAAAATAAGAAATGTTAGAATAAAAATAATTTGTAAGAATATATAAAAGTAAATATAATATACAAGTTATCATTACATATGATTATAATAAGACGTTAAATGATGTTTAAATGAAAAAGACCAAAAAAAAAAAAAAAAAAGATACACCCGTAATGAATTGGTTAGTGACTTAGTGTACAAAAAAAAAATACACTATACAAATTATCACTAATATTAATTATACGTACACATTTCTTATTCATATTAGAACTACAACATTATTGACCTTTTTATATTTTGTTAGGATAAGGCTTAAATGTTGTGAAATAAACAATATAATATATTTAGAATAAAAATATCAACATCAATAAATTAATTGTCATATAATCAATTATTTGTGTAGGGACGTATCATTATTCAATGATTAAAAAGTGTAAATTGCCAAATTCATTATACATGATCTTCTTATTGTGATTTTTCTATCTTATGTACTACATGAATAAGGTTAACTCAATACACTCTCAAATAGTTGTTGAAAGTTTTTCTCATTGCCCAAAAAGTATAAATTACTAAACTTGATATGTTAAATAGTAAATTACATTTTTAATCCCTACACGAGCAAAGTATACAAAGCACACATTTTTAGTAATATCAATTATTTGTAGTGTAGATATAGTCATTCAGTTATTATCAAAGTAGCATATTTAATCATTGAATGATTAAATTAGTCACTTTATAATATATTGGTGGAAGAAATAGTTCATAGTGGATCAAATTCTTCATTTTAACAGTAATTAAGAAACTAAATGTACATTTTAAAATAAATGAAAGATTACATTTATAATTTGGTCGTAATTGGGGGCAAAAATGCAATTATTTCAATTTTAAATTTGGGCAAGGCCCAAACCAACTCAGCCCATAATATAATGGGCCGTAAATTAGAGCCCATATAATAGGTCCGAGTAGCTCATCCATAAGAAGAGCTAAGCAGATTGACCATACAGTATCCTCCAATACACAGGCACACAGCATGTTTGATCTTCAGGCTTGAAAACACACATAACACATCCTGCTAAAGGTTTCACCAGTTTGGAAAAAAATAAGCGACATCAACATGTGCTGATCAATGATGTTAGGTCAGGCAAAACACAATCATACAATGAAATAACATCATGTGCTGATTAGGCGATCGAGTCTGGTTATAATGAATTCTAAACTCGTCTAAGAAGCATTACACATCAACTGTGGTAGAGATCAATGCAGATTAAAGTTGATTTCGCTTCCTCTACTACGAGGTTAGATTTATAGTAGAAATCGTACTCATTACACTGTCTCCTCCTAAATATTTCAATTAGGCCGGAGATCAATAATATTTGTTTGCAGACACCAACCCAGATTTACCTGTTTTCTTTTTGCAGCACACCAACTGAAGTGACACAGGAAATCTTGAAGGGCAGAATGGATTAAACTCTGATATCTATCTTAAATTCTTATCAATTTTTCTCCTCAGAACACTTGTCCAATTTATGCACGAATTTATTTCTGAATCTTTATACGATAGACCTGTAGTTTTCAGAACGTTGCTGTCGTTCCCCTGCGCAATTCGCATACCACGTTCTTGCCACGTCATTAGTGAGCCTCTCTCCTCTTATCTTGTTTGTCCCCTTGCGCCACTGCCCAATCCTCCGTGGATAATGCAAGTGGATTTATTACCGGTTATTGGTGCAATCGTTCTTGGATTGATCTCAATATCGGGGTTCATTATTATAATTTTTAGATTAATTTTTAGGAGTGAGATAAAAAAGGGGACCCACAGGAATGAAAATATTTTTCTGAAAATAACTCATATTCTAAAAAATATTTCTCAAAAAATTATTTTTTCTGATTTCCAACACACAATTTAAAATTGATTATGGAATCAAAATACAATTTATCAAATTAATTGAATTTTATTTTGGTTAGGTAAAAATAATTCTCTTGGATGACAAGAGAATACACTGACTGACCGAGAGGTTAAAAACAAAAAACAAAAAAAGGAATCACCTTGATTCCACCTGATAATAATGCCAAAAAACAGGCGAGCGAAAAAAAAAAAAAAGAAATTTGAAAAAGAATAAGCGCATACGGCGGGAGTCGACGGTTGAGGGTATCTTTGTGCACTGGTGTAATACCAACTGAAGAAAGATTCCCTTCACCCATCCTTTGTAGCTTAGCTAGCGGTTTTAGAGTGCGCCACATCGTTTAACACCAAAACTCATATCCTCCATCTTTAATCTCTTTCTCTCCCTCTCATAGCATACTCATCTTGCTAAAATGGCAGCTAGCTCCGTTCCAATGCTTCAATTCCCAGCGCAATCCCTTCATTCTAAGTCCCCTTCTTCCACCACTTTCAGATCCTTTACTTTTTCACTCCCCAAATTAACTGGTATACATCTCTCTCTCTATATATATATGTGTGTGTGTGTGTGTGTGTGTTATATGCGTGTTTGTGTGTGAAATTGCTGCATAGTTATCGTTTTATTTAGTTATTTATTTAATTTTGCAGGAAATTCAGGGAGGTATAGTGTAATCCGGTGTTCTTCTTCGAGTGGAAGAAAGCCGGATGGTTATTCCGCGGACAAGGAAGTGAAGACGGTCGAGAAGATTCTAGAAGAGAAACGGAGAGCGGAGTTGTCGGCTCGTATTGCTTCCGGGGAATTTACTGTTGAGCAATCTGGGTACGTAAGGTGTAGGGCTTAGGTCACTCACTGAAAGGATAAGGACTAAAAGGAGTAGCATTTTATTTTTTAAGATTTTACTGTGTTAGGACCAAAGTGGACCCGCGGATTTGTTACTGTTAGTTATTTTTTCTGGAAATCAAGACAATAACCTCATTTTCTTCTTTGTAATAGATGTTTTTAGCTGAATGAGTTCAATCTTTTGTTATTGGAACTAGGATTCCATCAATCCTTGTCGATGGGCTATCGAGATTGGGTGTTCCTAAGGGGTTTCTTGAATTTTTGTCTAAAATGCTGGGCGGCAGTGAAGCATATCCTCAGATTCCGGAGGCAAAAGGATCTATTAAGGCCATTAGGAGTGAAGCCTTTTTCATCCCACTCTATGAGCTTTACCTCACTTATGGTGGAATATTCAGATTGACATTTGGCCCCAAGGTTTGTCATTTTCATGTGTAATCTTCTCTTCCATATCTCATGTTGGTTGTTGGTTTGTTATTAGAAGCACACTGCTATGGTTTCTGTATGACTATAATATTTGTATTGACTAATGATTTGTGTGTGGTGCAGTCTTTCTTAATTGTATCAGATCCTTCTATTGCCAAACACATATTAAAAGACAATTCAAAGGCTTATTCCAAGGTTAGTTGGTCTTTTTTTTTTTTTTTTTACTTGACTCAATTTGCACATAACATTTGGTTCCCTGTGAATTGAGGAGGGAGGGCGGGGAACAATTGGATCTTAACTTCAAAGCTAATTCCTCAAAACATCTTCATGTCCAGGGTATCCTAGCTGAAATTTTGGATTTTGTAATGGGGAAGGGACTCATCCCTGCGGATGGGGAGATATGGCGTGTCAGGCGGCGAGCTATTGTTCCAGCATTGCACCAGAAGGTATCAGAATGTTCTATGGCCTTGTTGTGGTCTATATTTATCTCGCCACTTATTCTTTTACGTTTTCTGTTGCTCATTCTTGTGAGTGAACTTAAGAAAAGAGAAAAGAGGGAAATGTAATGAATGAGGTGCTTCTACTTTAGGTGTTGTTATCTTTTGCCATTGCTTATTGTAGTATGTAGCAAAAATGATTGGCTTGTTTGGACAAGCAACCGATAGATTGTGTAGTAAACTCGATGCTGCCGCATCGGATGGAGAAGATATGGAGATGGAGTCCCTTTTCTCACGCTTAACACTGGATATCATTGGAAAAGCTGTATTCAATTATGACTTTGATTCATTAAGTGTTGATGCTGGTATAGTTGAGGTAATTCTCTACTGGTTGTTGCTAATGAGTTCATGTCTACCACTGTTTAGTTTTTGCTTAATGTTTTGTGTTTTCTTTATTTTACCTAGAGCAGGCTGTATATACTGTCTTGCGTGAAGCAGAAGATCGAAGTGTTGCACCAATTCCATTTTGGGAGATTCCCATATGGAAAGACTTTTCACCTAAGCTGAAAAAGGTCAACACAGCACTCAAGTTGATAAATGACACTCTGAACGATCTGATTGCGATATGTAAGGTAATGCCATTTTGTTGGTTTTGCATATATTGTGAAACCTAGATACTTTCTTTATTACTTTAAAAGTCTAACAAATAGCTTTCACTCCTCTCTTTGGTTCACTTGTCCTTACAAAAATACTCCGTATAATTCAAAGATCACATTTTCTACCTTAAGTAAAAAGCTGGTAAATTCCAAAGTGTCCATCTCCAGTGTAGCAGAGAGAATACTGCTTTTGCTAAGAAGCTTTGGTATTAATTCTATGATGCCTTGTGCGGCTTTATTTGCTTTGATCTTTTGCTGCTAACTTTATCCTGTTTTGTTATTTTCAGTGCATATGAATAGTGCTATATTTAAAGTCTTCCAAAAAGTTTGTTCATTAGTTCAATTCTGCTTTAGTGCCTTTTAGAAATTCAATTTGCTTAGATTTTTGCTTCTATATTACATCATGATCGATTTTGACATCAAAATATATTGCAGAGGATGGTAGATGAAGAAGAGTTACAGTTTCATGAGGAATACATGAACGAACAAGATCCTAGTATTCTCCATTTTCTGTTGGCATCAGGGGATGATGTATGACATGGTGTCTCTGTTGGATGTATAAATGTATTTATATCCAAAACAATTTGGTGCAAAGGTTCTCATACATTAATTTGTAGGTCTCAAGCAAGCAACTTCGTGATGATTTGATGACCATGCTTATAGCTGGACATGAAACATCGGCTGCAGTGCTGACTTGGACATTCTATCTTCTTTCCAAGGTTGGTCCACCCTTCCAAACATCTTTTTCTCTTCATTTCCTGTACATTTATAACCTCAAATGAACCTGCCCATTTAGGCTTACAGGAGTTCATACACATTTCTTCTGTAAAATTGCACTGCTTGTGTGATCTCTCCCTTATAGATATCCAACATTTCATTGAAAACTTTATTCTTTAAATGAACTGATGTATATATGTATGTGTGTGTGTGTGTATTATCACGTGATGTCCTTTAATTTCTTTATCCTTTTCCTAGCTCATTTATTTCTCTTGGTTTACTAGAATTTATAATTGCAATTTCAGTTACACCATCAATATTGGTGAAAAAAAAAAGTGATACTCTTACTTCCATTTAACTTAAAGTACCATAAGTACATAGTTCATTGTTAAACAATTTTACTTCTGTTGACATTATGACAGAATACTTGTGTTTGTATATCTGTGTGTATGTATAGTAAACAAGTTATCATGATAGAAGCTCTTTTTGACCTGTATTTTCATTGGAAAGGCATGAAAAACAGCTTGCAATAGTTTTTGTAACTTTCTTCCGTCGTCTTTGATGCTTGCAGGAACCTAGTGTTGTGGCCAAGCTTCAAGATGAGGTATACTAAATAATAGGATGGAGTACTTTTTCTTTTTACCCATCACTACTTCACTAGTATATTAAGGAACTTTCCACACCCACAAAAGGGGGGAAAAAATGAATGAATCTTACATGTATCTTGTCCTTTGTGCTGTTGTTTGTAGGTTGATTCAGTCCTAGGTGACCGATATCCAACCATTGAAGATGTGAAGAAACTCAAATATACTACTCGAGTGATTAATGAAGTGAGAGAACATATTCAAATTTTGCACGAAAGTCTGTTTTGTACTTGAGTTATTTATTGGGTTTTTGTTACTTTGCAGTCTTTGCGACTATATCCACAGCCACCCGTCTTGATTCGCCGTTCTCTTGAGGATGATGTACTTGGAAAATACCCAATTAAAAGGTTATAATTGAAAACCAATCTTGACATCCTACTTATGGTGTAAACATTGCCTACATATCCAAATGGAATTTCAAAATTATGGGTGACAATGTGACATTACCTTAGATCGTTATCAGAAGGTTTGTTTATGCAGATTTTTCTTTTCCTTGGACCTTCCATAGATACACTTTATGACCATCCCAATGTTCTCTTGTTTACAATTAATAGCCTCATGCTCAAGGAGCTTTATCAAATGGTACTCAGATCTTGTACCTGTTTTTAGGTTCCTTATTTCAAAGTAGTCAATTCCAAAACATTGAAATTTTACTTTTGAATTAGTTACTTGAACTGGATGTTATATGCTTTGACTTGCTTTTACCTTTGCAGTACCTAAAATTGTTAAGCATTTGTCAGGGGCGAAGATATATTCATTTCTGTATGGAACTTACACCGGTCCCCCAACCATTGGGAAGATGCTGATAAGTTTAATCCCGAAAGATGGTCTATAGATGGACCTAATCCAAATGAAACAAACCAAAATTTCAGGTAAATTGTTGCATTTTTCATTTTCAATGTTCACTCTGTAAACTAAGTCAGCTGTAATAAGATGCTTTCCACAGAGTATTTTTAAGCACCAGATTATTGCCTGTAATAGAACAGTTGGGGCAGTGAAGATGTGCCATTTTAGGAATTTGGAATTTAGGATTCGCCTTCAATGTAATTTTCTCTTTTTATTTCTCAAGATGGAAATAAACTTACATGATCTGTATATTGTTTATTGTTCTTTCAGTTACTTGCCATTTGGTGGAGGCCCAAGGAAGTGTATTGGAGACATGTTTGCCACATTTGAGGTAATCTTTCGAAATCTAACCTCCTGGAATAGTGCGAGGCAAGTGGTAGACAATTGTGTGATGAAAATTTGACAACAATTGTGTGCCTACTTTTCATGAAAAGATGAAAATATTCATTTTTGTCTTATAAAGCACCTGCTGACTTGTGATTGTCAATCTGCAGACAGTAGTTGCAGTTGCAATGCTTATTCGAAGATTTGAATTTCAACTTGCTATTGGAGCTCCACCTGTAAGTTTTAGCTTCCTGCTTGTTTTTATTTTTTCTTCTTCCTGATTTAGTCTTTTTCAGGCATTGCCTTTGGTATCTATCTCCCTCTCGGGATCGTTCTTGGCACACACACACTATAAGACTTAAGTTTATTGTGAAGGAATATATCCCAATCTGCAGTGCACCAAAATAGTCTATAAACGAGATCAGTTATGTAGTAAGTGTTCCAATTGGCAATTGCTTGCAGGTTGAGATGACGACAGGGGCAACAATTCACACTACACAAGGTTTAAAGATGACCGTGACACGGAGGATAAGACCTCCAGTGGTTCCAACACTGGAGATGCCACTACTGGAGGTCGGTTCCTCGGCAGATGTCTCAGACATAACAGATAAAAAAGGTGAGGTCTCTGCTGCGAGATCTTCAGTGTAGTTTTGGCCCCAAAGAAGCATAATCACAATAACGCCTTACCCGATTCATCAATCATGACTCTGCTAAGTTTCAGCTCAACTCTTTGCTGGCGGGTAAGTTTTTCATATGGGGTTGATCTCTATATTGTAATTTGATGAGCCAAAGAAATGTGTTCTTTGCATTGTAGCAAGTTATTAAAATGAACCCAATTCTTTGTGTGAATTAGGAAATTTATAACAGTCCAGCATATAGTGTAATCAATTGTTATGGGATATTAATGTATAGTATGAAGCATGAATCCTAAGAACAATTTGAACTGCCACTTAAAAGAATGGTGTGCAGCCCAAATTTGAAAGAGTCTTGCGTCTATTTTTATTTCTCTAATTTTTCATTTATATATAAAAATTGATTAAGTAAATATATTTTTCAATTTTTCATAAAATAAATCTTTGATTAGTGTCTAAAACACTCCAAATTGCATTTCTATATGGAAGATTGTGGGTTCAAGCTTCAGTGGAGGTGGGGGTATTGTGTCTATTGACTCTCAGTAGAAGGTGTGTTTTTAAAGAATTCAAAAGCTGGGGGTATTTGTAAAGAATAATAATTTAAAAGTGTAAATTGAAAAAAAAAAAATGAAATATGATAAAGTAGAGGGGGAATATGAATATTTTTTTTGGAAATGGGGGGAATATGAATGTGATATACATATAGGGGAAGTTGATAACTTGGGCCTCACATGTGTAGCCATACATACACACTACACACTGCCCGAGCAGAGGAATGGGATAATCGAGACAAGGCAACGTAACACAGTTGCAAAGCAAAGCAAATGAAAGTAGTAAAATCTGTGGCATAAAAAGCAAAGCTGGCGCTGGAAACTTGGTGGGCCCTTCCTATTCAAATTTCTGCTGTCCCGCCCGACATTGACGCATTCTACCACTACCACTTCTCAGTAGTTCACACACCGGACTCAAATCAACTCAACCAAAAAAAAAATTTAAAATTTAAAATTTGCAATTGGAATATTTAATTAAATGTTGAGAAAACAAGGTTATTGTAATACTAATAGCTTATTAAAATTTTTAACATAAAATACATTCTTCATAATAGGACAAAAATATTGATACATACACCCGTATCTGTTTATACATACTCTCTCAATCTACTGAAGTACAAAGAATCAGAGTTATAATTATATTGCTCGACTATAAAGTTTTTGGCATAAATATTCAAATAGTAATAAATTTGTAATTACTATCTCATATGGACATATCTTTGGTGCATTGTCTATGCCTTCATTGCTCTCTACTTCTACCGGGTGGGTGGTGGACTACTGTTTAGTAGTAAGCCAACAACATAATAAAGTAAAAGTAGGAAAAAAACAAAAAAGAAATATGCTATTTTTGCATGAATCCTTTGATATTTAAACATTAGCTCTAGGAGCCCTTGAAATTTTCATTAATACAAATTACACCCAAACTTTTTAGAGAAACCATAGTGGTTGAACTCAAATGTGAAATTTTTCTCAAGTGGGTCAAGCCAATAAGGAGAGAAAGGGGATTAAAAATAAAAAGAAATTGCATTACATTGTTAATAAGAGAGACCACTATATATTATAATCTACGGAATAATATAAATGGGTAAGTGCATTACATTGTTAATAGTTGAAAGTGACACACATCATTAATAACATGAGGAATTTTTTATACATTTGAACTCTAAAGTTAAGGCAATCTCATTGATTAAATGAGATAAGACATTTAATTTTAAAGAATGAAAGTGCTTATATATTTTTAAAATAGTAATTAGGGCTCAAAGTGAATTTCAGAAATGTTAGTGGGCCATGATGCAATTATTCCAATGGCTAAAAGGAAAAGAAGAAAAGCTATATGAATGCAATAAATAAATAATATAATATGGTTTAGTTCCATTCCATCAGAATCTGTCAGCTCTCAGTATAACACTGTAAAGAGTATTTATGAGTCTCTCTCTCTCTCTAAATTCTGAGACAGAAGAGGACAAAAAGGGAACAAAGCAACACAGCACCGGAGAAAAGAGCACCGCCGGACTCCGGTCATCTCCGTGCCCGCCGGTGATTTTTTTTGCTCGCTTTCTCTCTCTAAATTGCTGCACATACACGTGTCTCTCACTGTATCTCCATGTACACGCACACGCACTCTCTGTTTATGTGTATCTCGAAAGTATCAGCGTTTGTTTTCCCTCGCTTTCTCATTTCCGTGTTTTAGTAGGGCAATGTTTTGTTTTGGAATAGATAGGTAGATGTTTCTAGCTTATTTCTTTAATTGGTTACTTATGATTTGTTTTGGACTGTATTTCTAGTCTCCTTTCATTTTCATAGATAATGTTAGTGGCAAGGTGGTTTTCTAAAATATCTCTTGATTTAATTTAGTAAAATTGGTAGAACTCTAGCATGATTTTGATAGATGTGGTTACACAGCTCTAGAATCTGAGATTTTAACTTGAAATTTTATTTCCAATGTTAAATTTATGGTGTCTGTCTGTGCTGTGAGCTGTCAGCTACTCAGCTGTGTGTGTGCATTGGGTATTTAATATGGATAATAGTTTGGTGCTGTTTCTGTTGATTGATTGATATTTTTCTGTTATTTATTGAGCTAGGAACTATCCCATACATGCTTTAAACTTTAAGTTCAACACATTTAAGGGGAACTAGAATGATTGGAGAGTTTAATTTCATATGATATTTGACCCTTAAATTGGGTTGAGAAATTGTATGATGAGGAATTGAGGACGTAACTTATGACTCCTGAGCCTCTAAAACAGATATTTGAAAAACTGTTTCAAATGACGTGTTAACTTCTTGCAAAAACAGCTACACTCAGAGCCATTATGTGTATGCGTTGCCATTCTTTGTTACCAAATTCGGTTCTTACAACTGTCAAAGACTATAGACATTCTAACTTTTTCTTTCTGAAATGTGTTTTCCATTGCTTGCAGTGTAAATGATATGTGGGTTCAGCTACAAATTGAAAAGATTAGTACTTCCATGTGCTTTTGGTGTTCTAACAAAGTGTTACAGCCTTGCTGCATAAATTTCTGTTCAAAAGTTAGATGATTGGTTGCAAAGTGCTGTTGACTTACAAGCGAAAGCGGCCACGTAGTTCTGCTATTTTGCGTGAGCATGGGATTGCTAATGTATCTACCAGATTCCCATCATCTGCCTCAGTTACACCACAGAAGAATGAGGCAACTGAACAACATAGGTTCAAGGATGAAAGAAGATACTCTGGGGTGAGACATTGGCTTTTTTAGATTGAAGTTGAAAAATCATTCTTCATGGGAAATTCTCAAATTCCTAACTCTTATAGTTATCCCATGCTTTCTTAAGCTATTATATTCTACTTCGCTTTTCATGTTGTTCGGAAATGCCCAAGAATGGATTTGAAACTCAAACATAATGAGACACCTTGTGTAGATTTAAAAATGTAAGCTCCTGGGAAGAGGGGTACAAGCAGGGTTTGGTGCTTTAGAACCTCAACTTTTAAACCAAACTTGGGGTTTTCCTTAAGAGAGACATTATTATAGGCTTTATTGTAGTTCAAGCCTAGTTTTGGTGTAACAGTTCTAGCCCAAGCCAATCTCTTGCCCTTCAAGAAGTAGCAATGTCAAACTCAAACGTAATTTTACTATTGCCTTTAAACATATTAGTCAATTATACAAGACATATCCAAACATTCAAAGCTTGATGTTACTTGGTTACCTTTAGCTATAATGTAGTGATAATTGAGAGGTACACCTGATTTGATAGCTTAACCTTAAAG
This sequence comes from Ipomoea trifida, assembly GCA_003576665.1. NCBI lineage: Eukaryota > Viridiplantae > Streptophyta > Magnoliopsida > Solanales > Convolvulaceae > Ipomoea > Ipomoea trifida. The sequence goes on from CP025654.1 coordinate 3,506,894, forward strand.
TCTAAAAACTATTAAATATTGACTTGGCTAAATAAAGACTAAAAAGCTTGCATTATCTCTGCAGAATCATGCTTCTGTTGGGAAAAGGCTTGTGTTATAACCTCTACTGAAACTTATCTTTCTTTTCCTGCTAATTCTTTAGAAAGAAAATTTTGACCTGACTGGAGAAATGAGTTTGGAAATTCAGATGTCTTGTGCCTTTTGATTGATGTTTATCTTTGCAGGGAAATCCCCAAGAAGGTTGCTCACATCAATTATCTGGTCAAGTAGAGTCTAATAATGCTGATCCATTTAAAGAAAGGAAGTTAAACTCCCCTTTGCTAACATTTCATCGAAGAGTCAAACGGAACAATCATGTAAATGGGCCAGATGTGAAGCATGTGCTCAAAGTTGGAGATAGTGTGTCATCATCAATTGGAAATTCTGCGCAGGGTGTTACTCCTTGTATATTTGAAGTGACACCTGGTAACAGTTGCTTTGAAGATGCTTCAGCAAATCAAAAGCATCAAGAGGTGGATAATATCAGTGGGCATTTTGCATGATATGCGTTTATTTGTTGAGTATGGAGAAGAAAATTTAGATTTGCTAATACTGGCCTGGCCAATGTGATCTAATTTCATATAACTTAAAAACTGAAAACATTTTGCCTTATGTTGAAATTATTTTGAGAACTGTTTTAAAAACTTTGATGCCTGCATAAGCAAGCTATTTAGATTTAGTAAGAATTGAGAATTCAATGTGAGAGGTCAGTTAGTGGCTATCAAGATTCCAACTACAGCTGTTAAATTGTACGATTGGTTCTTACTTGAGTTGAATGATTGATAACTAGAGCTTCTTCTTCTTCTCCTCCTCCTCCTTTTTCTTTATTTTATATTATTTTTAGAGAGCCTTACTTTTTTTTTCATGTTAGTATAGAAATTACATTTTTATTTCTTTTCCAATAATTATATCCTAGGTAACAAACATTCAAGCCCAACCAAGTAGTTGACAGTATGAAGTTGATGCATTTCTCTCTAAGTGATTCTGTGATTGTAATTTTTTTTCTGCTTAGATTTTGTTGCAGACAACTGGTAATGATGACCATCATTCATGTGTTTCTGCTGGATCAGTGCTTCAGATAAAGGCGTAAGTTTACATGACACGTCAATCTGGAAAATATATACTGTCTGTGGATATAACTATTTCTATTTTGAATGTTTAACACAGACCTCCTGGAGTTAATGAACAGCCTCATATAGTGGATGATACGCTGACCCTTCATGAAGTAACTGTTTTGGATTCTGGATCAAATCTCTCCAGTTTACATAAAAATGTCGGCACAGATGTGCACAAAGATATCTTAGTCAATTCATCAAAACCCACTCAGGGCCTTTCTTGTTCAGCTGTGGACAATGCTGAGGTGACCACATCATCTACCTCTCACACTTCCATAGGGACAGAGTGCCAAATTATAGATCTGAATATCTCAGAATTGCCTGATGAGAATGCAAACAATAGAGATTCCCTAACTTTGGACCTATCAATTCCATTGCGTGGTATGTATTCGACATTTGTGTTTTATTGACCCTCGAAAGAATCTAACTAAGATATAGAAAAAACTGAATTGTATCTTCTCATTTTAGGGAAGTAGCAAAATAATTATGTATTGTCTATGGTTTCCTAATATTCCAGATTCTGCTGATAGAGTGGGCTGCAATAAGAAATTAGCGTGTGATTTGGATGACCAACCCATTTGCAGTACACCAGAACTTCTCTGCATTAAATCAGACTCCTGTAGTGGGCTTCAAGCTACAGAATCATGTAAGGTATCCACAAGCAAGAGTTTGGAATTGATTGATGAGAGAATTCTGAGCATTCCATCAACAGGGGCAGAGATAATTGAAACTAGTTGCACATCAGCAGAAGCAGCAGGAAATAGTTGCAAGGGCACAGGATCAAAGAATAACCCTTTGCAGGTGAGAACATTTCTTTACCTCATTAAAAATCTAGATTGATTTTTATACCTAACCTTGCTCGAAAGTGGGTTTTGCTTATCTGGCGCGAGAAACTTTTATTCTTCTTGTTTGTTGAATGAAGGATGAGGTGGTTGAGATTTTGCATCTGGTTGGTAAATGGTAATGATAACGTTGTTATTTGCTTTCAGCTCTCCTCAGAGGACAGGACCTATGATTTCTTTCCATTATCAAGTACATCAAAAAAGACGAGCACCACTGAGGATTCTGATGACAGAACCGCTCACCTGCAAGAAAATAGGTTCCTCCCAGTATCTGTGGGGCTAAACTCACTTTTTCTTGGTTCATCATTGCCCCCGGAAACAATGGTTGATAGGCACGCTTATGTTTCAAGCTCTCAAAGGGCCGGTACTGGCAACCAGTCAAGAGAATTTATACTTGGTGGAGTTCCCCAACTTCCTTCAGACCACACTGCTTTACTTTTTCGACATCAGATGATACTTGACAACATAGTCGGCAGCAGAGCCACATCCCTGAAAGGAAACAGGAATAGATTTCCCGAGAAACTAGAGTCTCCGATGATGTGGTCTGAAGAGGAGCTGGATTCTCTATGGATTGGGGTGAGAAGACATGGAAGAGGCAAATGGGATGCCATGTTGAGGGATCCAAGGCTGCATTTCTTTTCTTGGAGGTCCTCTAGGGACCTTGCTGAGCGTTGGGAGGAGGAACAATCGAAACTTTTGTGTGGTAGATCCGTTTCACAAGTAAGACAGTTGAGAAAAGCAGACTTGTACCACGCCAATAGTGTTTACTCTGGAAAGACGGGACAGGAGGATCTGTTGAATGATGTTCAACTTTCACTCGGGCATGGATATTCCCAATCTGAGGACATGGAGAAGCATTCACGCTACCATTTTCTTAATATACAAAGTACTGGATCGACCTTTTGTCCTTATTATCACCGAGGAAAGCGTAGCAGAGCAATGCTCAGCCAATCCGAAAGGAGCGAAAGCCATTCCGTGCCATATGTTGAATCTTCGTTCATTGCTGGTCTGCCAACCGATATGGCTGTGAGCGGTACTTTGCCTCGTTGGATTAAAGAAGCTGTGGCCATACCTATTAGGCCTCTCGATTCTCCTTCCATTACCTCCTCGCTTTGTCAGACAGGATTACAATGGCCTAATCATACCTTCTCAGAATCGAATGGAACTCATGAATCAACGGATAGATTAAGAAGCGTTCACAGTATCCCAACTGTCTGTAGCACTCACTCTGCTATTTTTCCCGCAACAAAACAACAGAGAAAGTTTGATCTTCATGAGTCTGACACTGATAAAAAGGACGAGTTCATCATCCATAGCGATGATTCTTCTGAGGAGACCATATCTGATGATCATAACCTTCAGTCTTAATGCTGCCTGAATTTAAAGATGCTGAATTTGGAAGCTGTAGAAAGGTAGGTAGTTTCGTGCTCTGTACATTTTATGTTGTGTACTTTAAATGAGAGCTTCCAGTAATGTAATTGTTAACTAGTAGTATTAATTTACTTCCACGAAGCATCGACACCACTGGATTCTGTAGATTCTTGAAAATTGTTTGATTACCACTTTCAGAAGCTTTGCAAAGAGGGGTATGGAGCTCTTCTTCTCTCTTCTTCTTCCTTTCATCCTATTCTTCAGTTGATAGTTCTTTAAACTATGAACCATTCAGGAACATTATGAATTTGCGGTCAGTGGATAGCGGATGGTGTTAGCGGGTTTGACTAGTAGATTGTATCAGCGATTTGTAAAAAAATGTTTGGTAAGATTAACTATTTAATGTTAACGGTTAACATGTAAAATGACCTAAAAGAGTATACATATATTTCATAATAATAATTAAAATTATTGTTATCATTATAAAGAAATTAAAGCAAAAAATTTATTATTTTTTTTTAAAAAAAAAAAGGAGCTGCGCCTCCCATAATCTTTCACTTCTCCCGCCGATGTGGGAGAAGTGGGAGTTGGAGCCTTGAAACTTCAATTAATTTTGTTAGTTTTTGCCCATTCAAAAATTGGTTGGCTTGATGGGCCGAAAAGGCGAAGTTAATTTTAGAAAGAATAAGTATAAGGGCATTTTGGAGAAAGAAAAACTCTTCTTCCCAAATGCCAATCTATTGGGATTCTAACAGTTTGGAGCAAACCAAATTGCCAGTCAACCAAACATGGGAGAGTCAAAACGTCAAAGGTTGCGAGATTGCGGATTCATCAAAATATTAACGGATTTGTCATTATTTAAATACGGCTAACGTTTCTACTATCTTTATTTATGGGATGAATAAATTATTACATTGGAAAGTACATATAGTAGAACTCTATGTAAATATAAGAGTAGTCCATAGGGTAATGTTAGTAGCATTAGTTAATGTTGAGTCGAGGCTAATTTTTCTCCACTTTATTCTGAATGCTAGTTCCATTAGGAGGACAATGAAATGCTGTTGTTTTAATTGTGTAGACTGCAAATAGTTCCCCCCCTTCCCTTTGTGACCCTACACCAGCCTAGTTGGTCTTCCGCTGGGAGTTGACTTTTAACTTTCTATTAATAAGTCAACAGTCTCATCAATTTGACTGAGTTTTCCACCTAACTATAATATTATTTTGTAGATATGTTGCTTTTCTCTTGAATCTTGAGCTTGATGTCAACCATGAATTGCTCAAAATTCTTCTCTGAAGATCCACCTGGAGACAAAGCATTTTGCAGTGTCTTCTTTCTTTCTTTCATGTTCTCTCTCAACCCCTCTGCATCATTCATGAGGCGCTTCATGTTCTCTGCAACTTCTCCCCTTCCAACTTCCTTCCCACCACACAGATTCATTCCCACTTTCCAGTCATCAACCACCAGTTTCCTGTTAGTAAACTGATCCGTTAACAGAGGAAAACATAACATTGGAACTTCACACCACACGCTCTCGAGAACCGAGTTCCATCCGCAGTGAGTCAAGAACCCTCCCGTCGCAGAATGCGATAGGACCTCAATCTGACTGCACCATTCCACCACCAGACCCCTACCTCGGACTTCATCCTCAAACCCCGCTGGCAAAACCTCGGTTTCCTCACATCCTGTGATGTCAATCATTATTGTGTGGGTCATGGTCTAGAGAACTGTGTGGACCATACTATCATATAATGTACATTCAGTATAAAATAATGTACATTGTATTCAGGGATGTGCATTTTCTGTGTAATGAATGTACATTATATTTGTATAATGTACATTCAGTACACAAAAAATGTACATTTAGTATATTAAAAAGGTACTTTTTGTTAATCATAATTTACCTGTGATGTCTCTCCGGATTGCCCAGAGAAAACTCAGCTCGTTATTTTGCAGAAGGCCGTGAGCTATCTCCTGAATCACCTCTTTGCCTACATTCACGAGACTCCCGAAGGAGATGTATAGAACCGAGTTTTCCGGCCTGGCGTCGAGCCACGGCCCGCAGCCTGGCGTCTCCGGCCAAAAATCCGCCGCCACGGCGGAACCACGCCGGAAAATCGGCCCAATCGCGTAGAAAGGCTTCGTCTCTTGCAAGGCTGTGATTGTGGAAGACTCTAGCTCGAACACGGTGTTGCAGATAACAAAATCAGCTTCGCTGGCATCTTCAAGTGACTTTAATATGTATCTGTGCATCACACTCCATGGCTCAGAATCTTGAAGGAATGAAGGCAGATCTCTGCATTCTATCGCTTCCACACCAGGTATATAATTTATCGCATCTCTTCGATTATCTAGCAACAATGATGAGCCAGAAACATTGAATGAAGAACATATAATATATAAATATAAATCTGTAATCCAATTATCAGCTGTAATCTAACTATCAGCTTAAACTTAAACTTTAAATTGAGATAGAACACATGCTTCAACTTTTAATTAAGATAGAGCTTCAATTTTGAAGTAGAAAAAAGATGTCAATCAATATTTAAATCAAATGAAGAGTGATTCTCTTTCAGGTTCTTATTCCTCCTGAGACAGATCAGGTCAAGATGGAATAATCAATCAAATCAAATATAAATTGTTTTTTACTTATGAAAAAAGTGTAATAATACTAAGAAATGTGGAGATTTTGCCTCAAATTTGAAGAGTTTAAAATGGTATTTAAGAGTGATACCTTGAGAATCGAAGTGGCCATGGCGTCTTAGAAGGTGGATGTGATAGTACATGGTGAAGGCTAAAGCCGGTTCCGTCCAAAACGAAATGTGAACAAGGCGGTGCTTCTTCGCCACCGCCGACGGCCACACGAAGAAAGAGTCGGCTATGAGATACGACACCGGCGGATTTACATCGGAGCTTAGGAGGTTTCCGATGAAGTCATCGACAATAGCCGGGAAGGCAAGCAACAATCCTTCCATAAACTCATCGTGATTTCTGGAACGGTCAAAGCTGAGGGGAAAACCGTCGCTGAGTGTGACGTAGCGAATGTCGAAGCCGTGAAGGTTCCGCTGATCGGAGAAAATGTCGTCGGAAGATTCTCCGGTGAGTGAGCGGGCTAGGGTTATTTTGGAGTGAGTTATCTGTGTGTTGATGAAGGTGATGGTGAAGCCGTTTGAAGCGAGCTTGAGTGCGAGCTCCACGGAAGGGATTAAGTGGCCTTGAAGAGGGACTGGCACCATGATAGCATGAGGCTTCATAAGCTGCTGCTCTGCCTCTGCCGCCATTGTTGTGTCTGGTTCAAGCTTCGTTGATTGCCTGTAACTCTATCATTGCCACCGCCCACCGTTAATATATTATAAAGAGTTAATTACCGATTTGGTCCCTCGATTTTGAAAAAATTAACCAATTTGGTCATCCGTTTATTTTGGTGTTAAACAACCGTTAAATCAGGATCAAATTGGTGAAATTTAAATAGTCAAGGGACCAACTGAAATGGTCCCTTGACTATAGTGAAATTACCAATTTGGTTCCGATTTAACAGATATCAAATGGTAAAATAGACGGAGGACTAAATTGGTTAATTTTTTCAAAGTCGAGGACTTAATTGAACAAGAAAAATTGTTGAGGACCAAAGTGGTGAAATCCCAATAATCGAGGGACCAAATCGGTAATTAACTCTATTATAAATTTTGTCTGCACATACTTGACAGTGGGGGATATTTAGACACTGTCATTTTTTATTTTTTTATTATTTTTAATAACCCAAAGATTCCTTCTTCACCAAATTATATACACCATATTAAATTTTATAAACTCGTCCTGATGACCTGATGCATAGGGAGGTAAATTGAACTAATATAAATCCACAATTCATATTTCGTCTCTATATAATTCTGCCCACAAAAAATCAAATTCAAATTCAAACTCTTAATGTTGTGTTGGTGCATGTTTCGTACACTAAGGCCTTCCCCAATAGTTAAACTCGGGTGTGGATTTTGAGGAGTTTTTGTAAGTGTGATTAGGAAAGAGAAAATGAGGGTGGAGAAAAATAAAAAGAAAAAAAAAACAAATACAAAACAAAAACTCAAGAAAAAAAAATTAAAAAAGAATCTTTTTACCTAAACTACGCCTCACGCATGACATCTGCCAGTGGGGCCGAGCTTAATCTGCAAATTTTCACCTAAACTGCGCCTCACGCTTGACATCTGCCAGTGGGGCCCAGCTTAATCTGCAAAAACTTCCATTTTGCAGGAAAAAAAACTCACCCAAAATACCTTCTTCCCATTTGATAAAAACTTAAACATTGGATTTTACTGTTACAAAATCTCTCAAAAAGTAACAATTGGGGAGGGCCTAACGCTATCTAGTGGGATATTTGCACTGTGGCACAAGTTGGTGACCACCTTTAAATTTCAATTTTTCTTTTTAAATTCTTTGGGTAGATTTGCTCTTTGTCCACATATATTTTTTTACTCCCTATTTTTACTGCAATCAAAATTTTGAAGTTAACGTTTTCATTAAGACTCATAAGGTGAATACAACTTATCATCTCTTAAGAGAGTAGTCAAGGGCCTTGTGGTTCAGTGGCATCAAAACCCTTCTCTTTATACGGGAGGTGGTGGGTAGTTATGCACAGATACTGCATTGTAATAGAGTTAGTAGTATTCAAAAAAAAATCTCTTAAGAGAGTAAAAGTGAAAAAAAAAATGTCAAATAGATCAATTAACTTATCACTATTATGCAATTGAGTCATTAAACTTAAAAAGTGTGCAATCCAACCATCAAACAAGTAAATGACGATATTAATAGTTATGGTAAAACAAAATATAACAAATATTTTTATTTGAAATTAAATTATTTGAGGGCATTTTCTAGTTGCAGCATCAATGAAACATGCTCACATTTTTACAAACATTTTTAGTGACTAGAGAAATTCACAATCATTTACTTGATGGTTATAGTGTGTATTAGGTAAATATCATCAATATCCATAGTTACCCGTCTCAAATAAAAAAAGTTAATAGGCTACTCATACTAATTAAGAGTCGAACTTAAAGATTGTAATTATCAAATCACCAACTTGTCTAATTTTACTAGATCGAGTTGCCGAGTTGCCCTTGCTCTATATTTTTCAAATACAAAAACAATATAATTGCATAAACATTTTCAGTGTTTTGGGATTTCTAGTTAGTTACTTATTGATTTGTTAAAGTTCACTTACAGTCTTAGCAAATAACACAATAATTTTTTTTAAGAGCAAATCATGCTTGCAATCAAAATTTATGTAGCAAATATAATACTCTTTTCAATTCATCCTTCCCATTTTTGTCATTTTGTTTTCAAATTTAATTTATACATTTTTTTAGTTGGTAAGATAATTAATTCGTACTAAAATAGGAAATCCCATATACTTAATAATGTACATAAAAGAAAAAGAAAAGAAAAACGAAAAAAAAAAAGAAAGAAAGAAAAGAAAAGAAAAAAATGAATGCTTTCATTACCAAACCAAGATATATCAGTGTTCTCCAAATATTCTCCATCGTGAATCCTATATATTAATTTGATCTAATTAAATTGTTCTACTTTCCGCCGTCGGAATCCGAACTGCTGCCGTCTTCCGAACCGGATCCTTCGTAGTCATCGTCTTCTTCTTCTTCTTCTTCGTCGTCGTCGTCGTCCGGCTCGTTTTGGTTTGCATGGCCCGACGGAGCGTGTGGAATACTGGCCGGAACTGGATCTTCCTTAGGAGCTACTTGAAGGAAACTGAGGGCGGCTAGAACATCGCCGATCAGTGGTCGAACCGATGGTTCATCTTGGAGGCACATGGCGGCAACCCCAACTGCTTGGTTCAAGCTCCTCACCGGAAAGTCATCCTTCAGGCGTGGATCTGCCATTTCCGGGAACCTCTTTGGATCCCTGAATATGGGTTGTGCCTGTTGAACACAGTCCAAATGGTAGACACATTATCATTAGTCTTTTTTTTTTTTTTTTTTTCAAATGATTCGGAAACTCCGCGGTCACAAGTAAGTGGTAACTGCCTTATGACCCTTGTCAACAAATGACACAAGAAAGTAAACCAACGTGGTTGGCTTAAATTAAGGAGGTCAATAGGCTGTTTTCAATGAGAATTAAACTTCTAACTAGTTACTAAGCTAACACCAAGACAAACTCAAATCAAGAAGGCAAATAAATTGCTGTCACGGAGAGTTGAACTTGTAACCTTGTTGTTACTGAACCAAAACCAAGATTGGCTCAATAAAGCTGATAGGTTGGTCTCACTAAGAGTTAAGCCTTATGATTACTAAGTCAACACCTAATCAACTTGATTGTGTTTGTCTATTTTGTTGTAAGTGCTTTTGTAATAAGTGTTTTAATTGCTTCTTACCCAAGTAACTAAATTTTGTTGGGCTGGCGGTCTTGAAGTGTCCATGGAACGGCGACCTGTTATGAGCTCGAGTAAGATAACTCCGAAACTATAAACATCTGACTTGAGAGTGAGTTCGCCCGTCCTTTCATACTCGGGTGCATAATAGCCGCTTCCCATAACTCTGGGTGTCAACATTTGCATGTTACTTCCTCCTCCTCCACTGGTGAGCTTAGCAAGACCATAATCAAACAACTTAGGATTGTAATCTTCATCCAGTAAAATGTTGGAGGATTTGAGGTCTCGGTAGATGATGGGGGGATTGGCCTTCTCGTGCAGGTATTCCAGGCCTTGGGCTGCGCCTGAAGCTATTTTCATTCTGGTGATCCAATCCAAGGGTTTTTTGTCCTGTGGAAGGTCAAGAAGATGGTCTTCAAGACTGCCCATTGCCATGTATTCGTACACCAAAAGCCTTTGTTCTCCATCAGCACAGTACCCGATAAGATCCACTATGTTTGGGTGGCGAAGTAGAGTCAGCACTAGAACCTCTACGGAGAACTCCTTGCTCGCTTGTGTTCCATTCCTGTCTAGTTGTTTCACAGCCACCATCTATATATTCACAATGTCAAAATATATAAATTAAAAGGAGCTTTACTATTTTTTTTAAAATATTATTGACTCTATTACAATGCAGAATATGTCCTCCCATATGAGAGAGTAACTTGGTGTAATTTAATTTTGCTCATCTCGCAATATTCAACCAATTAGGCGGGAGGGGCCTGAATTTTTTTGTTTTTAATTTTGTCAGGTGTGTCCTGAGCAGGTCCATAGAAAGCACCATACTCAGACTGATCCTTATTCGCATAGGCCCGTCCAATTAAGGAGCAAAGTGCTTACCTGATTTCATACAAGATGAAGTTTAAACTTCCGACATTTCTTAAGGGACAATAATGCACGGCCACTCAGGCCAACCAGGCCAGGCAATAGAAGATAAATTACCTGACCATCTTGAAGAGTTCCCTTGAACACTTTTCCATATCCACCTTCGCTAATTAGGCATTCTTGCCGGAAGTTCTTTACTGCAGAGGCAAGCTCGCGGAAATTGAAGGTTTTGGCGTTAGAGTTTCCATTTTCTGCTGCTGCATTATCTTCGGCTGAGGCGGCCTGGTTGTCGCCAGCTGCTGTTGACGTGCTACAAGCTGTCGCGGCCAAAACTAATCAACATAACTAACTAACAACCAAAACGATCCATCTGAATTAAAAGCGTATGTAAATACACATACCGGCGGCAGGCGGCGGTGTAGAGGGTTCAGGTACGTTTACAGGTTGAGCTACCGGAAGCTGATCTATCTGCTCCTTGCTGAGGTTGTTGTCTTCATCCTCTGCCTTCTTCTGAAAACATGGGCAACTCATTATTCCTCAATCCCTAGATTTAATTTCCTCCGGTGCGGTTCGATCCGATCCGATCCGATCCAATCCAATCAAAATCTGCGCGGTGAATATTGGTTTCTCTGAAATTCGTGGATCCACCGTACCACCACCGGATTCCACAGCTTCAATCCGACGTTTGACATCAAACCACAAACCCTAATAAAAAGCACAGATCAGATTAGATCAGATCAGATCCCCGATGGAGTAAAAAGTAGAAGCTGGCGCGCATGCATGCGTTATATTGCACACATGAAGCGGCTCAATTCATCGTCGGCTCGTCGCACGCAAGGTCAACAGAAGCCTGGACTCCCGGACGTACGCATGAAAGTAGTCACATAGTTTTTACAAATTTGAAACGCAGCCGAAATAATCAAATTGGATAGGAGATGCTGATCTCCTGGCCAAAGGAAGGAGAAGGAGAAGATTGAATTGAAAATTAGAGCTGAGAGAGATAGAGATGAGAGAGAAGGAAGGAAGTGGCGCGCGGGGGAAGATTGATCGATTGATAGATCGATCGAGGTGAGCTTGAATTGATCAATTCGGGTCCTCCAATTCCAGGAGAATGAAGGACCCAAATGGAGAGGTGGTGCGCCAAGAGATAATGGAGTATCTAGGCATCTCATGATGTGAATTGAAGAAGGAGATCATTCAGAAATGCCATGCTTTTTTGCCTATCAATTTCTCTTCGTCCGCACAATAATGGGGGCCTTTCATTTCCATGGTACTCTTTTACCATTTCCCATCCCTATTTTACTTTTTTATATCATATATAAAATACTACATCTACTCTTATTTCTTACTTTCAACTTTTACTCCCTCTTACAGTATTTGATGTAGACATTTGTCCGGAAATCGCATGATGAAAATATCATCAAATCCTTATTTGTCACATCATAAAATAAAAATGAGGGAGTGTAATTTAAAAGTACATGTTGTAGAATTCCAATATATTTCTATATTTTCTTTTTGAAAAACCAAACCAACATGGCAACATATATTCATTCAAACAAAGTGTCTCATAAAAAACAACAGAAAAAATCGAGGAATTGAGTCAAAATACTCAACTCGCTCCCCACCCTCAATACATAAAGCATGATTAGCTACTATATGAGCTAACATATTTCCACTACGCTTAACAAACTGAAAATGAACTATCGATAACTACTACAAATAATCACAAATATCCTGAATAATGGCTCCAAATGAGGTTATATTCACGTCATGGTTCACTGCTTCAGTCACCCAACTGAGCATCCGTTTCAAGAATTACATTGTGCCATCCCTTTCACTTAATCCAACCAACTTAAAGCTTCACGGGCTCTCATGGCTTCTGCTTCCTTAAGTGAATACATTCCCTCCGTCCGCGACATGAGCACCCCCAGCAGTCGCATCCCGAATTACCCAGCCAAACCCCATACTCCTTCGTTGTTCGTCCATAGTTACATCAATATTCATTTTAGATCAATTACTGTTGGTCCCGGATGAGCAAGCTATAAAGTCTAGAAGG
>CP025654.1:3519625-3648834 GCA_003576665.1 Ipomoea trifida
TGCAGCGGAAGTCTCAAGCTTGCGTAAAAATGATTGTAGCGTTTTGCAAATTGTGTGCTCGTGTGAATAAGAGTTATGGGGTTAGTTGCACAATAATAATAATAACAGTAAAGTAAAGTGCAAGACAGGAATTTAAGTGGTTCGGCCAACGCAGCCTACATCCACTGTTCTCCTTTCACTCCAAGGAGAAAATCCACTATGTATTATCACCAATACAAAGTCTGGACAGAAGCAACCCGCTTCTTCCCTTCTTGACAATCCTTGAGATAGAAAACAGCCGCACCGTCTTCCTATCCTTCACTGCCTGACAATCCTTGAGATAGAAGATAGCCGCACCGTCTTCCTATCCTTCACTGCCTGACAATCCTTGAGATAGCGAATGGCCGCACCGTCCACCTATCCTTCACTGCCTACTCAAAACTTCCCTTCGAAAGTTGGTGTTGTTGTGTTTGTGCTGGACTAGTAAAAGAATCAAAGTGATTCTTTTATCTTTTAAACTTAGAATATGCACACTGGATTTTTATCTCTCGAACTTTTTCCTTTCTCCTTGTGTTGTGCATTCACTGTCTCGTTCTCCCCTTGGTATCCCCTTTTTCTCTCTTCTTCTTCTAAGCTTTGGGTTTTATATTTGGGAAGAAATATTCTCGTTGCTAATTTGACCGTTTGGCAGCAGTCCAAATCTGCCAAACAACCCACATTAATTTTTGTCTCCTTCACGTGCTTAGTGGAGTTGATAAAATATTTCTTGTTCAGGTCTCCATGCTTTGGCCGTTGAAGCTCCACCTTAATTTGTATCCCATGTGTTAGCTTGATCTGAAATCCCACTTGAAGTCTTCCATAAAATATTCCAACTCCATAATTCCCGTATGGTGTCTAGCATGATGAGAAAACAACTTTGTCTTCATACTTGATTTAATATTCTTTCCACTATCTTGAGCCCATCTTTCTTGAATAAAATATTCATGCCCATTCTTCATCTTTAGCTTTCTCCTGATCACTTTGAATTTCATTTGGACTCTTTCAAATAAAATATTGTCACCCATATTACCTTTTCCCATGTGACATCTTCCAAGTGTATAATTAATTCTTTAGTTGAATCTCAAACTAGCTTGAAGGATTTCTTCATACCTCTCGCAACTTCTTCTTCCAAAAGTCTTCTTGCTAGAATAATACTCATTGAACCAATTTCATCTGAGTATTTTTCGTGATTCCTGTAGCAATAGTACTATTCATGTCACTGTAGCAATAGTACTATTCACCTCTCGATCACTGTAGCACCTCTCGAAAATTCTATGTCTCGCAGCCATTTTGATCCACCTCTCATGAGTCTTTTGGCTTTCCAATCCACCTCTTGTGAGTTATATCCTTCTTCTATGACATCCAAACTCCTTTCCCATCCACCTCTCGTGGATTTTTATGTTCTTCTTTGGCCTCAAAACTCCGTTCAAAGACGTCTCCTGCGGATGGTACTGTAGCACCTCTCGAAGTACTGTAGCATCTCTCGAAGTACTGTAGCAGCGCGAACTTGATGTCTTGCAACCATTTTAATCTACCTCTCACGAGTACTTTGGCTTTCCAATCCACCTCTCGTGAGTTGTATCCTTCTTCTATGACATCCAAACTCCTTTTCCATCATCCTCTCTTGGATTATTGTCTTCTTCTTCGGCCTCAAAACTTCGTCCAAAAATGCTTCATGCAAATGGTACTGTAGCATCTCTCGAAGTCACTGTAGCAGTTTACTGAACTTGATGTTTCTTCATTTTCTTCTTTTGGAGACTAAATATTACAAATAAATTCTAACACATTTTTGGTATCATCAAAACCTAATAACAAATATTCCCAACAATTACACATCACAGATTCACGTCAATTATTACATATTCACGTCAAATTTGTCTCTTTTTATTAAATAGACATTTTTATCACGTTTACCTTTAAAAATATGACGAATTAAGTATTTTATTTACTTTACTTTTCCAACAAATTATTAATTATATGTGAGAATTAGAATAGATACCAAAAAAACAAACACCAAATACAAATATTATAATTTTAATTTTAAACTAATCCTAGCACGAAATTAAGATTTTAACATACATAATTCACTAATACTATTTTAGCAATGAATTATTTATGTTTAAGCCTTTACTAGGCTTAACTTTTTTTTTTTTTCTTTTGAAAACACTAGCATTAACTTAAAGTTACAATTATAATATTTGCAAAAGAAATATTTATCCTTACTTTTAAGGTGTCTATTTTTTTTAGATAAAGGATAGAAAATTATCACTTTTAAAATAATTAGAAAGGCTAAGATAGACACATGAATAATTCAGGAAGACAAAACAGCACATAATTTAGGGGCATTTTTCTCTTCAATATAAAATGGAATTTTAAAATGGGACTGTAATAATGTGAATAAATGCTATGAGTACAGAAGGCAATGAAGCCATGAATAATTATAGATTTTCCCATTGAACAAGTTTATCAAAATGTTTCTATGTTGGAGAATGAATTAAGATTTGATACAATGTAACCACTGCATCAAATATTAATTCTTCTTCATATACAAATTCTGCTAGTGATCATTTGGACCATTTTGGCCTGATCTCAATCCCCAACACAATGATCCCACTCTTCCAATGCCCTCCCTTCACTTCCTTCAAACTAATGTCTATGCAGTCCTCTTCTTTTCCACCATCTCTGATGAAAACCTCTCCTAGTTCAACTTCCATCCATTTATCCTCTCTCTTCTTTGGTTGTTCATCACCATTGTTCTCTGGAGCTGCTGCTGCTGCATTCGCGTTCTGTAGTGCCCGACTACGGAATAGCCCCATTCGCCGTGCCCACTGAGGTTCATTGTGATGAAAACCAAGGCTGTGCCTTGGCCAGGACACCACTCCTTTGGGATCCAGATAAACAGTCCTGGTTGTACCCTCCTGCTCGCCAACCCTAATTGAAGCCTCGAGGGGTTGGGATTCGAAACCTGTAATGCCTGGTCTGGCTGTGAACACAAGGTATGCTGCGTAGTTGGTGTCTGGAGAAAGCATCTTTGTATTAATCTTGCCCCAAATCTCAAACCAACATACATCAAGTAGCTCCACAGCTTCAGAGAACCTGCAGGTTCAAGAAATTAAAGATAAAACCATGTCAAGGAATATAATGAACCAAATGCAAAACCAAAACCAAAAGAATCTCTTTTCAATTGTGATTACCTTGATTCCGCAAGAGAAATCCATTTCCAGTATCTGGTATCGTTGCCCCAAACAATTTGCAGTGACTTTGCAGCTAACATGTAGCATTTCTTCCCACTCTCTTTCTCCAGTGAAAAACTCTGCTTAATTTAACCAACAAACACTAAATTTAATAAATAAAAGATAAAAGACACAATAAAGAATAAGGAAAAACTAAATTTTCATTCCTTCTAAAATGATCATCGAAGAACTGATATCCTATTGAATCTATATAAGAACATAACAGGAAAAAAAAAATAATTTATTGTTTCGTGATTTGAAGATTATATATCCTGCATGTATATGGTGTGCTACATTTCTCACAAAGGAATTTGATTTCGAATCATCAGAATGTACAACGAAAAACCCTAACCCTAACCCTAAGAAACTAATCACGGCAAATCGAGGCATATAAACCAGGGAATTATCAAAATTACCTTGGTGCCGTCGTCGATAATGATGTGATGGTCGCAGAGGTAGAAGTAGAGGTCCTTCTTGGAAGCAAAAGCGAGCAAATCGCCGCTGTTGGCAGCACGGGAAATAATATCGCGGTAATCGAGCGGCAAAAACCGTTCCCAGACGGCGTCGAATTGGGCCGCGGAACGGAAGTTTGATGCTACCAGCATAAGACGGCAAGCATCCTTAGGGGTCGTCAGTGACAGCGCGGTGGCTATGCAATCCTCCGGCAGACTATAGATATCCGCTCCGATAACGCTCTCCACCGCCATGGCTGAATCTCAGTTTAGCTCTGTGAATTCAATTTGTTCTTAATGTGCGTCTGTAACTACTCTGTATGAATGTATGGTACAACAGGGCTATGCATGGAATATTTATAGTGGGCAGAGTGGCGGTTCCGGGGGGGCGAAAACGTCAATTACTTCTCATTTTTATTTTCATTTCTTAATCCTGTTGTTTTCATCCGTGCGCTGCACTTTTTGGAAAATTTATGGATATAATATAAGAATATAAGATTCCCGAACACGAGAAAGTTTTTTGCTTACACCATAAGCAAGAGCCTAGGAGGCAAGTACCTATGAGATTCATGTATTATAATGTTTTATTCAATTTAGGATATGCTTGGTAACCCGTAAAATGACTTCTGAAAAATATTTTTTTAAGTTTTTGGTGTTTGACAGCGTCCGAACAATGTTGTTAACGGAAAATGTTTTCCGTTAATCAAGGAAAATCAGTTCATTTTTTCTAAATGACTAATAATTTTTTTTTTTTGTAAATTATTTTAGAAATTGCCAAAATAGTCGGTTCGTATGTTCTTGACTAAAACTATATCATATCACCCATTCCGGCGGACTACACCTCACAACGGTTCGTTTGACCGTTGTGAAACTACCTATTTCAGCCTCAAAGGCATAACATTTTGGGGACAGGTTGTCTCTCAATGAACATTTATTTATAACTGAGTCACTACATTGTAACCGAGTAAGTAGTACTCAAAAAAAAAAAAAAAGTTAGTTTTTCTTTTTGTATTCAATTAGTGCAAATCACGTGTGACCAAGCAAGGGGGACTTAGGCATTAAGTCTAAATTAATGGTGAGGTGCAACCATGGATGGGAGCTGAAGCTTAGTCGTTAAGACTAAATTGGCGCTGACCTGTCACATGCCGACATGCGTATATATTCTTAGGAGTAATTCTACGGGCACCCATATTCTATATTTTTATTTTTTACTCCTAATAATGTGGCATGATTTGATTGCTTAATATAAGGTAGAGTTGTAACTTTTATTCATTTTGTTTTTTCCTTCAATCAAATTTAAACACTTAGTAGAGTAAAAGTTGAGAGTAAATTTTTAGAGTCCAAGTAGTATTTTTGTATTCTTAGTCATTAAGATAAAATTAACACTGCTAAAGAGTTTGTGGTCAAACGAAACAGTATTGACTCTTTATCTACCGTCAATAAATTAAGAAAACGATGTAAATTCACAATAACTACACGAAAATAAATGCTGACATTCGTACATATCTTGTCTTTTACTTTTGGGGGTGGTAGGATAAAAGAAGGTCAACCCTTCTTGAAAGTCAGAAGCATTTACTTTTTTTTTTTTGAGAATGTCAGAAGCATTTACTTATCATTTAAAATGACTATAAATGAAATTTGAAAATGCCAGAAAATGACATATGAGATTACACATAATCATCATCCATACGCCGCCTACAATGTTTACGTTTACATATTATTACTCCGCACTCAGAGGCGGCAAGGGTTTGACCAAATATATACCTCTTTTTTTTTTTTTTTCATTTAATTTTGAAATTTGTGAGTCAAAGGCACCTATATATTTTCAGGAAAGCATCAAAATTGCAATGGTTAGAATAGATAAGGTTGAAACATTACCAGTTAGAAGGGTAAAATATGTGTTTGGTATACTGTGATTAAATTAAAAGTGTTAAATGACAAATACAAACATTTACACAACATATAAATGATATGTTTTCTCATCTAATCTAAAAATAATACTCCGTAATGTATAAGAGTGAATCCCGAGAACCAATTATTAATTCATTCTCAGAATGCATCAAACATTAATGTTTCTTCATACATGGCCTCATTTTGGCCTGATCTCAATCCCTTGCACAATGATGCCACCCTTAGGCTGCCCACCATGCACCTCCATCAAACTAATCTCTACCCAATCTTCTTCTTCACCACCTCTGATGAAAATCTCTCCCAATTCAACTTCCATCCATCTATCACCTCTCCCCTTTGGGTGTTCGCCGTGGTTTTCTGGGGGTGGATTCGCGTTCTGTCCAGTTTGGCGACCAAGTTGCCCCATTCGCCATGACCTCTCTGCTTCACGCGGATCCAATTCCCATGGACCAAGCTTGGTTCTTGGCCTTACCACCGCTCTTTTGGGATCCAAGTAAACCATCCTTGTTACAGCGTCCTGTCCGATAATCCTGATTAAAGCATCTACGGGTTGGGATTCAAAGCCATAGATGTTTTGTCTCGCACTGAACACAAGGTATGCTGCATAGTTAGTGTCGGGAGACAGCATCTTTGTACTAATCCTGCCGCGAATTTCGAACCACCATACCTGCAATAGCTCATTAACTTCGGAGAATCTGGTTCAAGAAAAATAAAACCATGTCTCAAGAACAGAAAGGACATTATATTATCAGTTTATACAGCATTTTTGTCTTTTTTTTTGCACTTGGTCTATCAAGGGAGCAAATATATCTGGCCTGTTCTTGCATTGTAATTTGTAAATAGTATCAACAAGACCCATCGTTTGCACAAGCTTTTCCTTTACCCTCATTATAAGGCACTACAAAACTTCAATACTCTTGAAATATCCCAACATCTGAATGTGATTACACGTTCTAATACTGAAAATTCATTTTACACCCAGGAAAGAATCCAAATGCAAAATCAACATCTCTTAGCCAGAAGATAAAGTATCCCTTTTTATTCATAATTACCTTGATCCAGGAAAAGAAATCCACCTCCAATAGTTAGTATCGTTGCCCCAAGCAATGTCGAGTGACCTTGCAGCTAACATGCAACATTTCTTCGCACTCGCTTTGTCCAGTGAAAAACTCTGCTTAACCAACAAACACTCAGGTACTCAGGTGCACACTAACAACTAATAAAGCAGGATGGCAACCCAATAAAATGGTTAAAATTACAAAACAAAGAAGGGGCCAAACTCATTAAAAAACACTCAATAGTGCCAATATGAAAGAGACACAGCATACTTTCAGATATTAAGTTGACAGCACAGTTTTTTCTCTCAAGTGGGACAAACTGGTCACTTTGCCACACTCCCAACTGTTTAAAAACAAAGGTGGGGTACATGGTAGATCTAAAACTTACATGCCAAGATAATATATAGCATCCAAAAGTTCAAACATGGGGAGAAGTACAGGCTACCAAACTGAAGAGGAGTACTCTTTGCCTGACTTACAAACCATATTTTACTCATAATTTGCATGTATGTATGAGAAGCCTTCAAATGGAATACAATCAATGAACTACCCATATCACATTCTTATTTTAATTTTTAGGGGGATAAAGTTCCATTCTTGTGGAGATCAACAAAGACAAACATACACTAAAAATTCTGCATTGAAAGGTTTTCCCAATAAGTTTGTATTTTTTTTCTCTATAACTGACTCTATTACAATGCAAATAACTAGTTTTTCGACCTCAATACCGTCTCCCACCGAGGCTGGACCCCACAACCTCTCATATGAGAGCGCAACTTGTGCCACTGGACCACAAGGTCCCTAGCCCCAATAAGTTTGATGATTAAGCATTCTAGGTTATTAGATAAAATGGCATTCCTAAAATGATCATTCAAGAACTGATAACCTATTGAATCTCTCTTAATATGGAGAGAAAAAAGAACTATTCCTCTAGATTTTAAAATTACATTTGCTACAATTATATGATGTGATACATCTATCCCAAACGAATTTGATTTCGAATCATCAGAATCTCCAATAAAAAAGCAAATTACGGGCGACAAATCGAGGGCATAGGGAATTATCGATTACCTTAGTGCCGCAGTCGATAATTATGGGATGATCGCAGAGGTGGAAGTAGAGATCCTTCTTGGAGGTGAAGGCGAGCAAATCGCCGGTGTTGGCGGCCCGGGAAATGAGGTCGCGGTAATCGGGAGGCAAGAACCTTTCCCAGACGGCTTCGAATTGTGCTGCGGAACGGAAGTTGGAGGCCACCAGGGACAGACGACAGGCGTCCTTAGGCGTCGTCAGCGACAGCGCGTTGGCTATGCAAATCTCCGGCAGCGCGAAGATATCCGCGCCGGTGACGTTCTCCACCGCCATTTCTTATTCTCAGTTGGGATAGTCGGCGACGTTGTTATTGTGCATCAGTATAAATACGTGGGATAACCGCCTCTAGAAGTTTTTTTTTTTTTTTTTTTTTTTTTTTTTAAATTGTGATACAAAAATCACACTATATAATTAATAATATTATCGAATTATAGTAAAGTTACAAAATTTCATAATTACAATGAAAGAAAGAAAAAAGTACTCCAGATAAAAAAAAAATTTAATTTCACCCTTAAAAAATACACTTTGAAATATTAAACAAACATTTTATGAGCCATTAGCCTTGTGCTCAAATGGCATGTAGTGGCTCTCCCGTACGGGAGGTCACGAGATCGAGCCTCAGTGGAGGCCATACTAACTCTTTGTGCTTTAGTTGTATTCAAAAAAAAAAACACTTTTTGACAATCTTAATTATATTGTTTTAATTTTTTTCAGAGAAAACAATATACAAGCTACTTAGTCAGAGAATAAAATATTGATACTTAGTAATGTCTTTCTTTTTTTTTTTTTAACAAGAAATTTCAAAACTCGAATAGAATTTATGCTATTTGTATATTATTCTTGAACATAAGTTTTTTCTGATTTGGAAGGATAGTGTTGAATAATCTATCAAAAACAATGCGTTAATACTATTCAATATTCACTCCCATTATACAATGCACCCTCAACATATTAAGTGGTTGGAGCAAATTCACAAGTCTAAGAATATAATTGGGTGAAGTCGAAAATTTTGCCTTAAAAAAAAAAACCTCTATCTTGTGATTGTTTCACCTAGCTTGGTGCAACTATCACAACGCACAATGCCCATATCACACATGCATATATATATATATATATATATATGCGCACCATTATCTTCCCATCCCATTCCTTTTGTTCACTATACAACTTGTCCTCAACCTAGCCTTCATGCCATGAGACTGCAAAGATGAGCCCTGCAGAGTCACACATCACACAGCTATCACGTCCAATGCCTGCAATGCACTTGTTGCGCTCAACTCCTTTGCCTTCTGCTTCCCAACAATTGCAGAATGAAATGGTCAATGTTGAGCATAGTTTAAATGTATTAATATAAAGTTTTAGTTAAGATATGAGACGTGTCTCGTCACAAAGACGATATAAGTTATTACCTTGTCAGCCTGTACGTTCTTGTAAACTTTCTCCATCTCCTCGAAAACTACATCAATGGTAGGGCGACCCTTGCTTGATCTAGCAACACACAACACTGCAATCTGCAGGATGGACTCAAAATCCACACTGTTCACTTGTCCTTTCAGTCTCGGATCTTCGAAATCTGTCAATGCCCGCTTCCCCATGCTTACATCCTTTGCCTGCACACGTACGTATCTCAATATATATTCATATAGTCTAAGCTAATAGTGAGACTGTACACTTATTACCTTTCTGGTTAATTGGTCCCGTGCATCGAGATCAAGCTCGATCACTTTTTGTCCGGATAGAACCTGCAGAGCAACAATGCCGAAGCTGTAAACATCGCTTGCTGAAGTCAGCTTAGCGTTGCTCATGTATTCAGGATCCATGTATCCTATCGTTCCACGAACATCCGTAAAAACCTTGCTCTCCTCCATTCCCAACACTTTTGCCAACCCAAAATCCGACAGCTTTGGGTCCATGTTATCAGTCAAGAGGATGTTTGTAAGCTGCCATGCCATGCAAGACCATGAGAGATTGATACACTGGCCGGGATTAGTTCAATTCATAAATCGTAAATAATAAACAGTTTCTTACCTTAATGTCTCTATGTACGATGCAACCATCTATGTTGTTGTGCAGATACCTAAGAGCAAGTGCACAATCTCGCAGGATTTTAACTCTTTGTTCCCATGTAAGGAGCTTGTCTTTCCCTGGAGAATAATCACAATTCACATATCATCAGCAATAGAAAAACAAGACAACATTTTTACAGCATAAGACAGATCAAAGTAGGAACAACCGTAACCAAGTTAGTTAGACTGTTGAACTAATAACCACAAGGTTATAAGTTCAATTTCCCGAGAGAGCAACCTATTTGCATTTTTGGTTTGTGTCGATCAGCTATGGCTAACCTATGTTGGTTTAGGTCACTGTGATCCTTTGTCAGCTATATGACATATTTGGAGCAACCTAGCCAAGATGGTAAGACTTACAAGCTCGACTCTGGCTAAGGTCTATAATGCTTGCGCGTTTCTCTTGTCACTAAAAAAACAAATCAGATCAAGAAATTGAAGCTACTCACTCATAAGATACTGAGCCAGGTTTCCTGCAGAGCAGTATTCATACACCAAGTACTGATCTCCATCCTCAAAGCAGCACCCAAAGAGGCAGACAAGGTTCGGATGGCGAATTCGCGAAAGACCTTCGAGTTCACGGTAGAATGAATCTGCAGTGTTGCTCTTGTATATCTGCTTGATAGCTACATACTGTCCACTGGGCAAAACCCCCTTGTAAACCTGGCCAGCGCTGCCGCGGCCAAGGAAAATTTTCTCATTTCCACAGTTTATGGCGTTCTCAATCTCAGCTTTGGAGAATCTGTAAAGACCCGGGCATGAAGCAAGTTCCTTTGCTGGTTCGTGGATTTCCTTTGTGGTCTCTGTGGCCTTGTTCTTGGTCACGTATTTCCCCAGAAGAATCACAGCTGCGACTACCATGAGGGATAGAAAAATTGATATGAATGCTTTGAACACACTACCTGCAGATGAAAGAAATGTAATGTGTTCCAAGTAATTGTTAGTAATAATAACCTTTTGATATAATAATGTTTTCTGTTCATGGAAGTTAGTATAGAACACAGACTTACGCTTGATCTTGAAGTAGTTTTCGGGTTCTGTTCACAACAAGCAAGCAACATAAATGTCAGATGAGAATGTATACAAGAGTCTACAGTGTAGTGTGAACTTTGATCAAATACATAGAATTTATCTTCAAAAAAAAAATTACATAGAATTTGATTTTATAATGTACAGAATTCATGTTCATATTGCACAAAATTTATGTTCATTATATCGTGTTTATATGTATGTGTATTATGAACAGAATTGTGTCCTTTATATGAAATCAAATTTTCTATATTGGATCAGGATCCACAGTATACATGGACGATAATCTAAAGAGTAAAAATGGTAAAATTTTTAAAATATCTTGGCTTACCTAATGTGTTTAAAGCAGGCAAACACCTGTAGAAGTCATTAATTCTGGAGGTGTTTTTAGCTGTAAACGAGATGATGACGGCGGCAAGGCAGGTTGAGTTCTCATCGTTTTTGTCTTCCGATGTCACGTTCAGAAAATCCAGGAGACTATCCCTGGTAGATTTGATTGCATCGAGACAATTTCTACAGTCAACTTCGAACGAGGAATAGCTATGAAGCTGTGAACAAAGGTTCAAAACACCGTTGAAATTATCGATCTTCGCAACCGTTGAAAGAGCGAGGCCGGAGCATTTGCCGCCGCCGCCGCTGTGGAGATTCTGAAAGCCGCAGCTCTCGATAGAAACCGACGGCTGCTGCTTGAAGGGGCCGGCGCAGTTGCTCCATTGATCTGGACCGAGGAAGAGATTGCCGCCGGTTTTCGCCTGATCGGCCAACGCTCGCGACAGGGCGTTGAGCGCGTTCTGGCAACAGTAGGTTGTGGAGAAGCTGCCCCAAACCCTAATTCGGTCTTGACGATTTGCCAGGCATTCCCCCGTTGGCTCGAAGGATAATGCCGAGGTGTTCAATACACAACCTGCAAATTCCAAACACCAAATAACATCACATATTTTTGCAGAGAGGGAGAAGATGAATAGCAGAGTGGCTATTGCTACTCAAGATAGGAGCTTAGTGTCCCACATCGTTTAAACAGCGGGAGCCAATGCACATAAAATATTATAAAAGAACTGGGCGGATGCCTTGAAAAAGCATACCTTTCTCGGCCTTTTGGCTAAGATCAAGTGTAGTATCTGTTCTTATCAGTTTAATATCTGATACGTGGGCCAATGGTCCACACGATATTAACTCACTTTTTTTAGGGGGAAAGCCCATTAAGGTAGCTTGCTACCTGGGCTCTCAAGCGTCGCCGT
The DNA here is from genome assembly GCA_003576665.1 of Ipomoea trifida. Classification (NCBI taxonomy): domain Eukaryota; kingdom Viridiplantae; phylum Streptophyta; class Magnoliopsida; order Solanales; family Convolvulaceae; genus Ipomoea; species Ipomoea trifida. Next base: position 3,531,720 of record CP025654.1, read on the forward strand.
TGCGTTGCACTACTGCTTCGGCCTGGCGCACCCCACCAAGTGTAGTTCAAATTTTTTTAATCACAACTTCTGGTCCATTGTGGATACATTTCAGTATTCTCTATTTTTTCTTAATAGATTTCCAAATAGAAAATGCTTTAATTTCATGATTTATCTTCATTGTTTTTTAATGTGGTTTTTATTTATTAAGTAAATTGACTTCATTGTTATTTATTAAAAATAGGGGAAAGTGTCAAATTGGCCCTCTAAGTGGGGTGAATAGTGCAATTAGGCCCTCTAACTGAAAAAAGCTCCATTCAAGCCCCCTAAACCGGTAAAAAAGTGCAATTGAGTCCTATAAATGACTTGTTTATCAGGTTACTACTCCTTGGACTGAAATTAAGTGCAAAACTTTGTAATTTGTATCACATTTGGTCATAATGTCAAATTAATTTGTATTCTATAAATAATTTTAATAATTTTTTATTTTTTTAAACAAAAAATGCAAACAAAAGTTGGCAATCCCAGCTGGGGACTGCCGACTTTTTTTTTTCTTTTTTTTTTTTCAAAAATATTATTTAAATAATTGTTTTTATATTATTAAAAAAGTTTTGTAAAATTACTTTAAATAATTTAAAAATAATTATTTTAAATAATTTTTTAAAAAAAAAAACAAAAAATAGAAAATTACATTTTTCGTCTCTAAAGGAGAAGTGAGCACAAAAGAACGAAAAATGCAATGCCAACATATTCGTCCGTGAGTTATACTAAAATTGTAAATTTCGTCCCTAATGTTTTATTAAGGCACAAAAAGTGCAACATCAATTATAACATAGGAACGAAAAATGCGTATGGCCAACACTTGGGGACGAATTCTACAAATTAATTTGACAGTAGGACCAAATTATTAAACGGTCGGTGGCTGTTTTTTAATTTTTTTTAAATTTTTTTATTTATAATAAATAATATTTTTAATAAATAAAAATATTTTTTTTGAACTGAAATAAATAAAAATATTTATTTTGAAAATTAAAATAAAAAATGAAAAGTGTCAAATTAGCCCCTAAACTGGGTGGATAGTGCAATTTGGCCCCCTAACTGAATTTGACCTGATAAACAAGTCATTTAGGACTCAATTGCACTTTTTTGCCGGTTTAGGGGGCTTGAATGGAGCTTTTTTCAGTTAGGGGGCCTAATTGCACTATCCATCCGACTTAAGGGGTCAATTTGACACTTTTCTCTTAAAAATATAACTTAGTTACTAATTAGATATTGGGATTTGTGAGAGTGAAAAAAGTCTAAATAAGTGTGATTGAATAAATTTTAGTTATTAATTAAAAATAAGATTTAATTATTGTGAGAGTGAAAAAAGTTTAAAATAAGAGTGATTGAATAAAATTTAATTACTATTCTGAGATATTGAATGAAATTTAGTTACTTAGATATTGTGAGATAAATGAGTGAAAAAAGAGTTAAAAACAAGAGTGATTGAATATGTTATTATACTATTACTTGAAAAAAAAAAGAACCAACTTTTCTCAAATGTGAGAATTATTCTAACACATTTTAAATTTTTGGAAGAGTAAAATTGATTTTTTTTTTGGTTAACAAGCACGAATAATTATGTGGTTTTCAATTTTTTTTTTTTTAAATTTCGTCTTGATCTAATAATAACCATAGTGGCTAAAGTTAAATAATATGTGGCATTAATTGCTTTGCCTAATTAGAGTTATTCTTGGAGTTTCATAGATAAAATAAAATAGTCTCTCTTTCTTGTGTTTCATTATTACTTTGAGTATGATGTGTAAGTTTCAATCCCTACTCCGAGTATATAGAGATGGGGATTGCTTTATTAATCTTTGGGGGCAACGTCTTTGTTGTGAGCCTGCACTAGTAGCGACGAATTCGCTTCTATAACAGTAGTTTTTCCACGTCATAATATTTTTTTATTTCACATTATCATCCTAATTTCTCCAACAATATTGAAGTGAATTTTATTACTTCATTATTTATTGAAAAAATCAAATGACAAAGAGAGAAAAAAAAACCCTTCTCATTTCTCTGTGCATATATCACAGATTTATAGTGTTTCAATTCTGTTGGTCATTTCATTTTTTGGTTAGTTTTTTAGTTAAAAAGAAATAGTAATGTTGTGTATAATTAAAAAGACAGAGAGGTAAAATATGAATAGCCGAGTGGCTATTTCTCCTGAAGATAGCAGCAAAGAAATGGCAATGTTGTGTATAATTTAAAAGACAGAGGGAGAAGATGAGAATAGCCGAGTGGCTATTGCTACTGAAGATAGCAGCTCAGTGTCCCACATCGTTTGAACAGCGGGAGCCAATGCACGTAAAATACTATAAAATAAATGGGCCTAAGCCAAGTTTAAGCATACCTTTCTCGGCCTTTTCGCTAAGATCAAGTGTAGTATCTGTTCTTATCAGTTTAATATCTGATACGTGGGCCAATGGTCCACACGATATTAACTCAATTTTTTTTAGGGGAAGGCCCATTAAGGTAGCTTGCTACCTGGGCTTTCAAGCGTCGCCATTGCGTTGCACTACTGCATTGGCCTGGCGCACCCCACCAAATTTAGTCTAATATTCTTTACCTCCATATTCTGGCCCATTGTGGGCATTTTTATTTTAATATATTCTCTGTTTTATTTAAAAATTCGATTTCCAAAGGAATGAATTCATGTTTTAATTTTGTCTTAAATGTGGCTTTTATTTAGTTGGTAAATTGTTTTCATTATTAATTAAAAATAAAATTTTGTTATATATTGTGAGAGTGAAACATATTGAATAAAATTTAGTTACTAATTAAATATTGCTAGACAATGAATAAAATTGTTGAACAAAATTTAGTTACCTAGCTAGGTAAATATGAGTGAAAGAAGAGTTTAAAACAAGAGTGATTGAACATGTTTTTATACTATTACTAGGAAAAAAATAAAAGAAAAAGAACCAACTTTTTCAATGAGAGAATTATTCTAGCACATTTTAAATTTTTGGGTGAGTATAAGTATGTGATTCTCAATTTTGTTGACATTTAGTCTCGATCTAATAAACACGACAAAGTGATAAGTAGCTTTAAATAATGTGATATTAATTATTTCGAGATAAGATAAGATTGTATGTTTCCTATGTCCTATTATTAGTTTATTACTCTAAATATGATGTGTAAGTTCTAATCCTTGCTCTAGGTGCATGGCTTCTAAGGCAGTGGTTATACGGCTATACCATAACTCATCATTTTTAATTTCCACATTATCAACCAAATATCTCCAACGATATAGAACCGAATTTTATTACTTCATCATTCATTGGTAATGTTGTGTATAAATATCACAGATTCCTCTCAGCATATATCACAGATTTATATTGTTTCAATTGTATTGGTGATTTCATTTTTGGGTTATAGTTTTGAGTTAAAAGAAACGGTAATGTTGTGTATAAATATATAATTAATTGACAGAGAGGGAGAAGATGAATAGCCGAGTGGCTATTGGTACTGAAGATAGCAGCTCAGTGTCCCACATCGTTTGAACAGCGGGAGCCAATGCACGTAAAATGCTATAAAATAACTGGGCCGAATTTAAGAAAAAGCATACCTTTCTCGGCCTTTTGGCTAAGATCAAGTGTAGTATCTGTTCTTATCAGTTTAATATCTGATACGTGGGCCAATGGTCCACACGATATTAACTCAATTTTTTTAGAGGAAAGGCCCATTAAGGTAGCTTGCTACCTGGGCTTTCAAGCGTCGCCTTTGCGTTGCACTACTGCTTCGGCCTGGCGCACCTCACCAAATATAGTCGAAATTTTGAGCCAAATTTTTCGTCTCACTGGCCACTTAATAGTTTTATATGTAGTTGTCCTCTCTAAATTGGGTTGATTTTACAAGCAATATAATATAAAAAGTTTAGAGGAGAAAGACCTTGGTCTCCAGGTGAAGGATTTGACGCTGCAACCGCAAAGGTGAGAGCAATGCATGTCAAGAAGAAGTCCTTCGCCGCCATTTTCTCTTCTGAAGATTTGTTTCCATAAGCTGCAAGCTAAGGAGCCAACGGTGGAGATCTCCTCTGATATTTTAGTGTTTTTATCCGTCAAATTTGACAGAAGGATCGTAAATGGAGGGAACATATATAAGGTTGTGGACGCCATTGGGAACCAAGAAGGATGCGGCATATTCTATATAATGGCGCTTCGTGATTTCCAGTTTATACAGCTTAGAGATTGCTGGGTATGTTTTTATCTGTCTATTGGGTTATATAAGCTATGGAGCTTTGATAACACCAAAGACCAGATGGCATATATGCTTTTTCACCTTTTTTTTCCCCCCATATATATAATAGTGTATGAGTGTATCATATAATACAGAGCAATAGAGCATCACTATTGGTTCATTATTTTTAATTTTTGATAAGTTCAATTGCTGATGATGCATAATTATATAAAAAGTTCATATTAGATTAATTTCTACTATATTCATAATTAATTTTCTTTAAATGATGCATAATAGAACTATAATCAAAAGTATATTAATTTATTATTATTTTTTAATTTTATTAAAATTTTAAATTTTGTTAATTTTATTAACATTTTAATTTTAACAGAGAATTTTTTTTGTTTAATTAAATCATTCCTTAATCGCATCGAGACTAATTATATTCATGTCTAGTATACATTATACAACTCTAATGAATGGTGAAAGAGACTCGCACGTCTTATCCATACATATATGTTTTAATTAGGAATTTAAATTTGAAAACAAAAAAGATGAAGAAAGAAATAGCACCTATATGGCTATATAAAATAGAACCCTCCTGTCAGCACTATCTTGGTTGAGCTCATCGCACATGGTATATCTAGTATGATTTATATCTCGTGTAATCTACATAAAAATGAAATTATCCGATATACACACTCAAATAGTGATTGCAATTTTAACTTGCCACAAAAATAAAAAATATAAAAAATAATAGAATGCAAAAATCTTAAATTATTATCGCCTCTCTTTCCCTACTCTGTCGTCTCCTATTTTTAATTATTAAATATATATATATATACACTCAAATATATATTTCTTTATTTATCAATAACTTTAATATTTGTGGTTACACCTTTTTAGTATTTTAGATATGGAAAGTGATGACTCAGCTTGATGTTGATTTTTATGATATTATTAAAATATACAAAAAATTGTTTTTTTTTAATCATAATTTTACCTCCTAATATATATCTCATCATCTCACGCAAGCTGTAGTAATTAAACTTTTTATTTTCATTAACTAACTTTAGAGTATAGATTAATTGAATCATGTACTCCATCCAACTAAAAGCCTAAGCTGATAGTTGGACTGTACATATTATATATTTATGCTCAACAAGATTGATTAATATCATCCCACATTAAGAAATAAATTACTTATTAATCAAACATGGAGATATGGAGTAATAAAATATTGTAACATAAGGAGGTTAATATTAGAATATAAAATCATTAAAAAAATTACAATATTGCTCTTATTATATATACTTTCATAACATAAATTGTATTAATTAAACAAATATTTTTTTTAAATAAATGATTAATCAATATATTATAAATTAAAGCTTAAAAAAAGAAAGTGATAATTGAACTCCCAATGAAGTTAGACTCTCAATTTTTGTTTGTTTGTTTGTTTGTTTGTTTGTTTTTTTTTTTTGTTTTGTTTTGTTTTTTAATAAATCAAAGTGTGTCATGACAGAAAGGAGTAAAACTGAAATAAAAAGTAAGAGTATGTGTAGTGTTTAAAAGATATAAAGAAGGACATGATATTTTACTTCGTCATACAATTAGAATTTTGAATTTTAAAATCTTATATTTAAGGATTTGAACTATTTAATTGCTTTAAACTAGGGCACTGCAAATGAGCATAGCAACTCGCGAGTCGCTCGGTCAACTTTGAGTTCGAGCTCAAATATTTTAGGCCTATGACTCGTCAAGTCGCTCGCGAGCCATAAATAAATAAATAAATAAATATATAATATTATTTAATATATAATATATACTTAAGTTTAAATTCGAGCTGATCTTCAGCTCGAGCTCGAATAGTCCAGCCAAACGAGCTGCTCCAAAAATTGTCGAGTCGAACTCGAACATCATTTTTCGAACTCGAGCACACACATTCTTATCGAGTTCGAGCTCGAGCCAACCCAAAATTGAACTCATCTCGTTTACACCCCTACTTTAAACTGATCAACTATAAACAACTTTGTTTATCTCTTTGTTATCTTTATAAAATTATAAAATAAATTACTTAAAATGTATTTTTGAATAGTGACGACAACATTCCTAAAACCAAAGAATTTAGACTCTTTGGTTTGGTTTGCCCAAACCGACTTTGGTAGAGTGTAACATCTGGTCCAAGAAAAATGGAGTGACGTTGGTAGTCTTACAATCACAAGATTGTGTTATCCAGCTGAAAGCTCCTTAGCCCTTCGTTCATTTTTCTCCCTGCAAAACCCTACCTCTTTTGCTCTTCATTCTGTCGGAATTCTATGCTTTACCCGCATTCCCCTGCGCCATTGCTGACACTAATCCCAGGTTTGTGGTTTTTTTTTTTTTTTTTTTTCTTCTATCTGTCAATGTCTCCTGCATACCTTCATTTTCCTTAGTTTAAACCTGATCATCCTTGGAAAAACTTCTTTAATTTGTTTATCTTTGATAAATTCGAAGTTTGTATTAGGGCAAGTCTTCTGGTTTGATGAACTAAGCAGCATTAATTTTGGTTTAAGCTTAATTGTCATGAGGGCAGCATTTTTTATTTGGTAAAGAACTATAAAAATCCAGTGTAAATTTCAAGATTTCGGGTTTGAAAATGGATAGGGAATTGGGGAAGAACTTAAGAACTCTCCTTTTGAAACATGCATAGCTACTGGAGAACCCAAGGGATCACTGCTATAAGAGAGCATATGAATCCAAGAAAGAGAGGCAAATAGTGGACACCTTTGGGTTAGTGAATCCTTGCTGAAGGGCTAATATGGCTATTAAGTGTACTGTAGGGCTAAATATGATTGCATTGTCCTAAACAAGTGTAAGCAGATTAGGGCCCTGGTTGGTAAACTAGTTAGCTCATAAGGTAATTTTGGCTTATTTGACTACTATTAGTTGTTTGACTTGGTTAAAAAATTAATATAAGTTTTTGGTTAATCAGCTTTTTGTAACTCCAAAATGCTAAAATTCACAAAGCTGCTCAAAGTAACTTTTTCAATTAACTTTTTGAGAAAAGAAATTATACCAAACAGCTATTAGCTAACAACTATTTTACCGAACATCTTTCTACAATCAGCTAATGTTATTAACTAGTTATACCCTCTAACCCAATCAGCTATCAGCTAATGGCCATTTACCAAACAGGTGAGTTTTGCATTTAAGAATTGCTGTTTGAAACTGTATATGATTTTGATTGCGTTTTTATTTTTATTGATTTAGTTTCCTTAAGACAATCTCATATAATTTGAACTACATTTAGGTTGCTGTTGGCCGTCTCCGGGTTGAAGAATGGCCTTTGCTTTACAATCGCATTTTCTTGCCAATCAGGCCATCCATTCTCGTATTGGATCACTGGTTCTGAGTGATAATAAGTGCAGTTGGACCGCTGGTAACTGCTGTGAGAGTCTAGTGATAGTGAAATTCTTGCCAAATAGATGGAGACCCAGACACCTGAAGTTTCTTAAAGCTCCTAAGATATGCGGTGCATTGGGTTCTAGATGCCCAGACTCACCTTTACAGAGAAAAGAGAATAGCTCTTTGACAAGCAAGAATAACATGGATATGTACAAGGTAAACACTAGAATGCTTCTTTCTTAGGTTTTGATTCCACATTGTTTACTATGATATCTTAAGGTTCCGGGTTGACCTGGTTCTATCTATGTTTTCGTTCTCTGTGTCCACTGTTGCTGAAAGTAAGTTCCTATAGGAAATATGCAAAAACTGGAAGGCGTTACCCTTGATCATTGGTAGGAAGTGGAGCCACGTTGCCCAAACTGCTATCGTAGCTGCATTTGTGTTAATGGTAATTCCAAATGCCGATGCAGTGGATGCTCTTAAAACTTGTACTTGCTTACTCAAAGAGTGCAGGTAATTTTTGAAATCCACTTGCCTCATATACATAAAGCAAAAGCACAAAATTATCCGTAAACCATGACAACATAAGTGCTATTTATTATTTTGATTAGTAAATTTTTAGTTTGCAGCCATTAGGATATATACATTTCTTATGTACAAAAACTCAAAGAGGCAATAATGGTATAAAATTCCCTTTATGCTTGAGATTGCTGGACTGAAATTGTGATGGGGCAAGAACACGAGCTTAAGAAACTGAAATTGTGACCATCTACCATGTTTCACTCCCCAATGTACTCCTTCACAAATCATTTTCATAGAAAAACATGTCTAAACTGTACCACTCTGGTACTCTTACCCTGAATGCTCGGTTAATCAAATATGCCTCACCTTGAAACAAAGAAATTAATGTGACCAAAAAGCTTATTCAAACTACGGTTTTTATCATTATTATTATTTATAAATAATTGTCAAATGATTCAGGTTGGAGCTTGCCAAATGTATTGCAAACCCTTCGGTTTTTATCATTATTATTATTTATAAATAATTGTCAAATGATTCAGGTTGGAGCTTGCCAAATGTATTGCAAACCCTTCATGTGCAGCCAATGTTGCTTGTCTCCAGACATGCAATAACAGACCTGACGAAACAGAATGCCAGGTGATTCACATCTCGCACAAATACCTCAATGCTACTATCCCCGTGCCCATGGAAACCTAAATTGAACATATTCTTTACACCCTATAACTTTGCAGATAAAGTGTGGTGATTTGTTTGAAAACAGCGTAGTAGATGAGTTCAACGAGTGTGCAGTATCTAGAAAGAAATGTGTACCACGTAAATCTGATGTGGGCGAATTTCCTGTTCCCGATCCAAGTGTTCTTGTCAAAAGCTTTGACATGAAAGACTTCAATGGGAAATGGTTTATAACCCGTGGACTAAATCCCACTTTTGATGTTTTTGATTGCCAATTGCACGAGTTCCATGTTGAAGAAAACAAACTTGTGGGAAATATATCATGGCGGATACGGACACCAGACGGAGGATTTTTTACTCGATCAACTGAACAGAAATTCATGCAAGATCCGCAATATCCAGGGATATTATACAATCATGGCAATGAGTATCTTCACTACGAAGACGACTGGTATTTCTCTTATACATTTATATTTACTGTCCGCCTGAATTTACATACTCCTATTTTCTACTTCTTTCCCACATATATGACTCCACACTTCAAGATAAGTAACCTGAAAACGAGGACCTGATCATTATATGTAAAGAAAAAAGATGCAGTGAAGAACAACTAGCTAACTCTTTCTGTTTTATATATATATATAGTTAGTCCTTGAACTTTATTGAGAAATAAGTCAAATAACTGAGCTTTCAATCATTGATTGACTTATTGAAAGAGACCTGATCTTTCATTCCCCAATTGACTATATTTATCCAGGTATATTTTGTCATCCAAAGTTGAAAATACGCCAGATGATTATATATTTGTATATTATCGTGGAAAAAACGATGCATGGGATGGATATGGTGGTGCTGTACTGTACACGAGGAGTGCTGTTCTGCCAGAAAGTATAGTTCCTGAAGTACAGAGGGCAGCACAGAGCGTAGGGCGTAATTTTGACGAATTCATAAAAACTGACAATACTTGCGGACCTGAACCTCCGCTTGTGGAGAGACTGGAGAAGACGGTTGAAGAGGGAGAGAAGACGATCATAAGAGAAGTGGAAGAGATCGAAGGTGAAGTGGAGAAGGTGACAAGTCAGGAAATCAGTTTGTTTGGTAAACTGTTGGAAGGCTTTAAGGAACTGCAGAAGGATGAAGAGTACTTCCTAAAAGAGCTGAGCAAAGAAGAAAAGGAAGTTCTTGATGGCCTTAAAATGGAGGCAAGTGAAGTGGAGAAACTATTCGGTCGCGCTTTGCCTTTGAGGAAACTAAGATAATCGTAGTCATGAAGACGATGATCGTCTTATTCTCCGTTAGTATTTCAAAACTTGAATGTACATCTTGTATTCATATAGGTTATATGTTGGTATGGGATTCATACTCTTCCTCTCCATGTATGGTTACACACACTCAAATTGAATTACTATAAAGTCTCTTCTTCCCATTCTTTCCTTCTGAGTGCTTCTTCTTCATTTGCCCCTTTGAGCATGTATGTGAATATAGAAGATAGTTTTTGATTTTGTGACCATAAAGTTTCAAGTTTGACTCTTTGTATGAGCTGTTTATTAGTTTTCTTGGTTTGAATCGTTTTGCTATAAGCAACCTAGACTGGTTTTGGCTAGGGTTACAAGGTGGATTTAATCTCGTGCGCACTTTCGATAGTAGGTGCGGGGTTTCTTGTAAATCAAATGAAGATAGTTTTTGTGAACTAACTATATGCGGCTTGGCACACCTCAAGACACCAAAGCACGGCCAGACGCGAATTCAGAAACTTGTTTACGGACACAAGATTGATCATTTATAGTCACAGTGAAAAAGTTACACTCTTGTGGATACTAGATTGGATTGCTGAATTATTGTGATTTATCTATCACTATCTTATCGGACCGGCATGTGAGAGCTCAAGAAACAAAGGAATTTCACCTTTTAGAGCTCTAGAAACAAAAGAGTTTCACCTTTTCGTAGATAAGTATTTAGAAAAATCTTTTACATTTTTGGGAAATGAGATTTATCGGTCAACAACACGAAACGTTGGTGTAATCCGCGCAAGACCCGGGCAGTAAACGGCAAAAATTAAGGAGAGATAGAATCTCTATGACACAATAGTCAACGACATACACCTAAAAGTTAGCTTTTTTTTCACCGCCTTAGTGAGTCAAACAGTGCCCCATCTACCTCGTTGAACCAACAACAACAACAACGTTGTGTACCCATGCCACGCTGACCGGGGAGTTGACTAAAACCTGCCATTCACATTTCTCCCTTTTGTCTGTCACCAATGCCTTACGTGCTCAGCATGGGCAACCGCGCCGACAGGGCGTTACGTTACGTCGTTGACCGCCGTTCACGGCCGGGAAACCTCCACCGCCTCCACGCCACATGGCTTATGAGATGTGTTGTATAATATACACACGCAATCAGGTTCCTATTATTAATTATTTAGCTGCAATTTGTCAAATAATTATAGTGATTAAACACTGTGTATTTGATAGTTACGAAAAATGATTCCATCCCCATTCCCACACGCAATGCAGAAGAGTTCATATTCCAATGGCAGTAACTATTGGTCTCCATAGCTCTGATCTAGCTTGCTTCTCCCACCTAACATTCCAAGAGAGTCACTCTACTATCATACACACCCTTATTTTTCGAGCCACAGGTTGAGAAAAACACAAAATCACTATCTAATGGTATACATTGTATATGTCTTGTGATTCTAGTCGAAATAAACGACCACAACTAAATAAATCAGCAAATGACTTAATCAAATTAAGGAAGTTAATATGTTACTCCGGCTGAGAGTCAGGCTTCACACCCTCTTATTTTGATCAATGATGTCAATTGTATTCAGTATAATTATATATTGGGCTTGACTTTTTGGGTATTCCTTTCGAGCTTCAATAATTCGACGATGATATATTTGTAGTTATCTATTAAAGTAACAAAATAATAAGTGCCTTCACATGTAATTCAGTTGGTTATTGGATAGAAGATTACATTCAATAACGCATGATCAAATCTTAACAATCTTGTTAGGGTGACTCTTTAGGGTCAAAGACTAAAATGGGAAACAAATTAATTTTGTTGACAAAAATGAGAAGCTTTTGAAAGTTAGACTAAAATGAGAAAAGAGCAAACGCGTTTCTTTGTCAAAAACCGATTTTCTAAATGCTCTTTTTCCACTTTAGTCCAACTTTCAAAATTTTTCTATTTTTGACAACAACAATAATTTATTTCCATTTTTTTTTTCTTTGAACCGACTTTTTATGAACATTGAACCTTAATCCTCTCGCCTAAAAGGTTAAAAAGGTTGCTCAAACTAAGAATTTGGCCTTTTTTTGCAGCAAGCAAGTAACAAAATAGGTACTATGTAGTGTGTGCCTCACAGACATCACTGGCCTTTTAACCTTTTTTGTTCGAGAAGAACCAAGTTGTCGAAAACCCTATAAAAGTAGTGGCATACCCCACCACCACAACAAACCGACCCACCCTGCCCTCCCACCCCACTAAAAAACTCTCATCATCACTCCATTCTTCACTTTCTTCATTTCTCCCATTACACTTCACATCTCTTTCTGTTCCTCCACAACACACAGGCCATGGCAACAGTAAGCTCTCTCTCTTTCTTGTTTCTCTCCATTTTCCATTTTCTTGTGTACACCATTTACTGAAGATGCATGCATCATATCGCTGTGTGTATTGTGTATGTATAGGAGAGCAAACGGAGCGGGCATATTCCGGCGTTCGGCGAGTGGGACAAGGCGGATGGGCTCCCCATCACCCAGTACTTCGAGTGCGCCAGGCAGGCCGGCCTCATCCGCTACTCCGCCGAATACGACCCCTACATAACCGCCGCTAATGGTGCCGCCGGGGAGGACCTCTACGCCGTCAAAAATTTCCACCAACCACCGCCGCCGCGTCGCTCCGCCGCATATACTACTACTGTTTCTATCAGAAAGGTGCCAAAATAATACATTTCCGTGTCATTTTATCGATCCTACTTATTATTTAGTGGTCTTGTTTTATTTATTTTCTTTAATATTTTTACTTATATTTAAATTTGATTTTTTTTTTTGTGTTTAACAGTACTTTTATTTAGTTTCTAAATATATAAATTTTGTATATTAATACTAAATTTAATATTAAAAAATAAATTAAAATAAATTTTAGTCAAGCTTCACATAAAATGCATGGAAAAAAATATATTTTTTCATTAAAAAAAAAATCTCCCATTAATAAATGCGTAAATGCAGGGGAAGGGGGGAGGCAAGAGTTGTCCCCAATATGCAAAGGGGCAGAAAAGGCCGGTTGGTATTGAACCGGGGAAAACCCGGTCCGGTTCACAGAAGCAGTTCCAAGAACAAGTTAGTATGAAATCGAGAAGGGATGTCACGTTTCAACAACGCCCTAAACCGGTAGATGAGGATCTCTACAAGATCCCCCCGGAGCTCCTTCACCAAGGCAACCGGGTACGATTCAAGTCAAATTTTATTCTCGTCTCAATTAACGTGACAAAATAAAATCAAATTTATAAATTTATCAACGATCATGTTAATTTTTATATGTTTTTTTTTTGGTGCAGAAGAAAGTGTTTGGATTCTTTTCCAGATGCCTTGCTCCTCCTTGTATTGCATGAGTGTTGTTGTATGGGAATTTGAGGATGAGGGAATGAGAACAAAATTAGAACAAGAAAGGAGATCAGATGATCTCATTAGTCACTTTACTCCACTTGAGCAATGCCATATGCTATTCTATTATATTCTTACTTGTATATATTAACCACACAAGTAATAAAACAAAGTCTCTTATATTTTGAATAGAGTAGTAATGCTACATTTCTTCCAATATTCACAAGAAAAGTTACATAGTGAGAGCAGAGTCATGGAATGCAAGTGTGCATATAACAATAAATTAAAACCACTTTGAGGGATTTATAGCTAGGGTGCATGAAGACCACAAATTTAATTGATGATTGGAGAGGAGATCAAGTGGAAGAAAAGGCTTGAGACTTGATGCAATGGAGCAACTTGTCTAGTCTTGCGATGCACTATCTTATATGAGAATGAAATGACGCCTTATATTCGTCGAGGCAAACCAAATAAAATAGCAAAAGGAAGGTTGGGTGCTTGTGGGGCAAGGCTATCCGACTTTGAATAAGAGGGGACTTATCTTTAGATCCAAGTTTTGCTCTTAAGACACAGCTTAATATTTGATTGGTTTCTTACTTTCTTATGTACTTCGTATTTGATTATAACATTCTTAACTATAGGGTATTCAAAAAAATATTTTAAAAAATTGCAATTTCAACTTACGTATTTAGATCCACTTTTTTTTTTTTATTTTTTATTTTTATTTTGAGTGACGAAGAAACTCATAGTTACTGTGTGAGGGTATGCATTGGATGCCTTGTGACCCTAACCGCCAAAGAACTACAAGGAGATAAACCGGTCTAGAGTGATTGCCTTGACTTAAAGCAAAAAAAAAAAAAAAAAAAAAAAACAATTGTTTGAATGATTATTTTGGTTAACTAATTCAAAGTAGTTAATGAATATAAATAATTTTATTGTTACGTTAACAAATGAGGTAAATAACACTATTGTTTCGGATAATATATGTGCTTAATAGGATGAGCATGAGATTAACCGATGATACATGGCATCAACCTAATTAGAGAAATTCAATAGTATAATGATTTAAGTTAGGTTAGTAAGAAATTTTAAAAGGAAAGGAAAGCCATAGCCAATGGCTAATTTTGGCCGGTGGATGACAAGATAGTCAACCACATAGGCACTAGACGGAAAACGATAAATGAAATATGGAATTGTAGGATTGAGCTAGTGGATAGAACATACTTATTGTATTAGAACTTCGCATTATTTTATTGTTTTGTCATATAAGATATTTTTGGTATTATTTATATAAGAGTACTCACTATACATTTTCGAATAATAACAACAAGTTTCTATTATGATTTAAATTTTGAAAAAATGGTCAAATAAGCCCTCAAACTTTACCTCAAAGTGCAATTAAGCTCTCAAACATTAAAAATGTTCAATTAAACACTTCATGTCATTTTGATGCATTTAAACCCAAATGACCGGTTGTTTACCTGAAACAACCGGTCATTAATTTTCCGGCCAACAATCCGGCGACCGGTGCCTGGATTTTTTTCCGACGACTGGAGAAGACATGGAGAAGACGACTTCTCCAACTGGAGTTCGTCTCCTCCATGGATTTTTTTCCGATGGAGAAGACGTTCGTCTTCTCCATCGAAGAAGACGAACTGGAGTTAGACGGAGGGTTCGTCTCCTCCGATGAGAAGACGAAACGTCTTCTCCATCGAAGAAGATTTCGTCTCCTCCATCGAACTGGAGTTCGACGGAGGAGACGAACTCAGTTCGAGGATGGAGGAGACGAATTTCTCCAGTTGGAGAAGTCGTCTTCTCCAGTCGTCGGAAAAAAATTCGGCCGCCGGTCGCCGGATTGTTGGCTGGAAAATTAATGACAGGTTGTTTCAGGTAAACAACCGGTTATTTGGGTTTAAATGCACCAAAATGACATGTTTAAGTGTTTAATTGAACCTTTTTAATGTTTGAGGGCTTAATTGCACGTTGGGGTAAAATTTGAGGGCTTATTTGACCCTTTTCTCAATATTTTTTTAAAAAGTTTGTATTTATGTAAAATTAAAATGAAAATTTAAAATGCGGTATGTCAATACATTTAAGGCCGTTTGGTTCACGGAATGTCACATTACCTTAGGGAATGTTAGATTGCTGGGAATGTTAGATTACTGGGAATGTTAGATTACTGGGAATGTTAGATTCATGTGTTTGGTTAAAACTGAGGAATGTAATATAAACATGTTTGGTTTATTGGTTATCTTTTATGTATACAATTTTTTTTACTTTAATACTTTTAACATATTTATTACATGATTAAAAATATTAACTAATTAAAATCTTGAACATGAGAAATAAAATTATTTTATAAGCTAACATGGTGTAATAAAAATAAAATAAAATATATAATTACAAAAATAATTAAATATAATATATATAATAAACTAACATAAAAATATATTATATACTATAATAATCAGAATTAAAATGGTAAAATTTGTAAATATCCAAGGTTATCTTACATAACCTAAAAAGGGTAAGGGAATCACATTCTCTTCAAAATCCTATGTGGAGGGTAAGTTGCATTACTTAGGGAATGTTATATTCCCTTATGAAGATGAACCAAACATAGGAATGTTAACTTTGGAATGTCACATACCCTTGGTTATGTTGTATAACTTGAACCAAACGCCCCTAAGGGGGCGTTTGGTTCACGGAATGTTAGATTACCTTAGGGAATGTTAGATTGCTGGGAATGTTAGATAACTGGGAATGTTAGATTCCTGTGTTTGGTTTAAAATTGAAGTAGGTAAATAAGACAACAGAAATAAGATAAATTGATTAAAATTTCAAAAACTCAATATTAGGAATAAGATAAGGGAATGTGAGATTATCTAAGAAATCGGGGTGTATCTCACATTCCCTTCCAATAACTAAAAACTTCGTCGGGAGGTTATGTTACATTCCCTGGGAATCTTACATAACCTGAACCAAACATGAGAATCTTATATTACCAAACAAATATAACCTTAGTTATCTTATATAACTTGAACCAAACGCCCCCTAAGAGTTAAGTAAATAACCCGTATATTTATGTCATTATATATATAATCAACTAAAAATAAATAATTAATCTAACAAATATATTTCTACAACCAATTAATCCTATCAGTTGATCAAATCAATTAACACAATCAATTATCAACTAGATCATATAAGTAGTCAGTTATCAACTATCATTCTATATTGTTTCAAAAAAAAAAAAAAAACTATCATTCTATTACCAAACACTCCCTAAACATTTTAAAATTAGAAAAAGTATTATTGTGTGTGGTTTTATAGAGCTCTCCTAAGAGAAGATATTTTTTTAAAGTACTACCAACTCTATTACATTGTATTATCTGCTTATCTATAATTTTTTGAAAGAAAACATTTTTAAATGGAAAAACATTAATATTTTTTGAAAATTTTCGTGCATCATAGACCGCTAAAGGTGTGCTCGGATATTTCCGCCGGTTCAAGCATTTTCAATTCCTAAATCTCCGTTTTCAACCCCATCAACGATAATCAAATTCAATGCCTCATTGTTTCAGTTCCAACTGCGCATTTTCCCCCGCCGATCTTCCAACACTTATACACTAACAAATAGTACTGGCAGTAGCATCGCCGCCGGATGGCGTCGGCGAATCCAAAGCCGGCGGTGGCGGGGATTCCGAAGCTACTCTCGATTGAGGTGGCGGAAGTAGTGGGCATAGCGAGGAGGTGTTGGATCAAGTTCAGCAAGGAGGCCACTTCTGCGCTCTACACTCCATTTGTGATCTGTTTGGCTTCTGGAAATCTCAACATCCAGAGTTTCAGAGATTACATCGCCCAGGACGTTCATTTCCTCAAGGCCTTCGCTCAAGCGTATGCTCTTTATTTATTTTTTTAAAATTATTTAAAAAACTCTTTTCAGTTCCTTTAATCGATAGGTAATGTGCTTAGTATGAATATTTCGTTCTAATCTCTTTGATGTGCTGCTTTGTATTCGTTGAGTAAGAAAAATTCAGATGAATATCGGATTTATATCTAGTTTTAAAATTTAAGTTGACAATTTTTTTTTTTCTGTGTGGTTTGGTATCTTGTTGATTTATAAGAAATTGAATAAAACATAAGGGAAAAGGATTATGTTCTGCAGGTTTGAGTTAGCAGAAGAATGTGCAGATGACGATGATGCAAAGATTGGGATTGGTGAATTAAGAAAGGATGTCCTGGAGGAATTAAAAATGCATGATTCTTTTGTCCAAGTAAGAAATTGTTGTGTGGCTTTATGTACTTTCAGTTGGTAATACATTCTCAGTGTTTGCATCATTGTTTTTATTGCTTATTTTTACCACCTGGCATGGGTGGCGTGTTATCTCATTGAGGTATTAGGCTAGTTCAATGTCCGAAGGAATACATGAGAGGCATGCACCTGGTTGCTTACCTGATGTTATAGAATTGGACTTGAATTTGAAACTTAGACCATCTCCCTGGGCTCCTGTACTCAGTGCATTTGGTAAAGCTAATTGCTTAGTTTAGCCTAGTCCACGGGGTTCTATCCACTGTTTTAACCAAATCAAACAAGATATAGTTTGTTTAGAATTCAATTACTGTCACTGGCTTTAGTTGCAGCTTCAATTTCTCATTCTCTCTGAAGGGATAAGTAGATTCAGTAGTAGTTTATAAAATATATTTGCTGAAAAGCAATACCATTGTGAATGCTTATTGCATTGAATTATGGCTTCTTGTGAGTTTATCACAAAGACTTGATGTTATCTGATAAGGGAAGTACAAGTACTGAAGTACTTCCAATGTGTTGTTAAAGAAGCTTATAGAGATCAAAAAGAGAAAAATCTGGATGCAATTCACAGGTAGAGATCAGTGCCAACAAAAAAAAAAGAGAAGAGCATTTTGGTGATGCTATTAAAGGCCATTGCTGCACACATCTTTTGGCCAAGTAACAGCTTTACTGGAGCTTTTGAAGTTACGAGTCATTACTGAGCGTATCCGAAAATAACAACTTAAAGCATCCGCAACCTTCCAGATGCAAAAATTAAGAAATATGAGCAAAACCAGAAAACTGTTCAAGATTAGCTTTTAGATTCAGGCAATTATTTTCATCCGGATATTACTTTTCTATTGGGGCTTCATAATTTTTATAATCTAGGAACTTTTAGTTTTTTCTTCATAAGGTGGTACATAGTTAGGAATCCTTAATTGATTGATCTATCTTAAATGTGAGATTCACATTTTTCAGTGTTTAGTTCTCAATCTAGAACTATCAACATTTTGCAAGTCCTAACCCCCAGTAATTTCTTTCTGATGGTGCTAGGCGATTTTAATTAAAATTACATGCTTTTCACTTGTATCTATGTAAAGTTTTATCTTCTTTGTTGGGGAAAATAATGAGTGTTATGATTTGGTCAGGAATGGGGATTAGATATGGTCAAGGAGAGTACTATCAATCCAGCAACATCTAAGTACACGGATTTCTTGTTGGCTACCGCATCAGGGAAGGTTGAAGGGGTGAAAGCTCCAGGTAAACTTGCCACTCCTTTTGAGAAAACGAAGTTGGCAGCTTATACCCTTGGTGCTATGACACCTTGCATGAGACTTTATGCCTACATTGGTAAGGAGTTGCAGGGGCTTCTTGATGGTAAAACTAATCATCCATACAAGAAGTGGATTGAGAATTACTCCTCCGAAGGTTTCCAGGTTTCTTTATTTTCATGTAATCTCTTAACACGATTGACTTTTGATTATCAAAATTTGCTAATTTAAATAGTTCAAACACTTAATGAGATTTATATAAGCATATCACGCTACATATAGATGGTACACTTCTTATTTAATTGTCTCACTTATTTTGTGAATTTCATTTATTCATTTGTATATCTAGGCATCAGCATTGCAAACTGAAGACTTGCTGGACAAATTAAGTGTTGCTCTGACTGGCGAGGAGCTTGCCATCATTGAAAAGCTTTATTATCAAGCGATGAAACTTGAGATAGGCTTTTTCTTAGCTCAGCCACTTAGTCAAAAAACTGTCATACCTCTTATAAGATATCACGACCCAGCAGAACATTGCCTGATGCTATTTTCTGATTTTGACTTGACATTCTCTGTTGTTGATTCATCTGCCATATTGGCAGAAATTGCAATCATGAAAGCTTCAAAGTCCAATCAAATTCAATCAGAAAATAAAAGCACTAGTATGGCAGCAGCTGATCTAAGAAACACGTGGGGAGTTCTTTCCAAGCATTATATTGAAGAGTATGATCAGTGTATTGAGAACATGTTAGTCACTGAAAAGGGTAATCCTTTGTCTTTCCTGATGGTCTTCAATCTACTGATGCGTTATTTAATTGGTTATAATACAAAGGCTAAGGCTTTAACATTATGCAGCTGAAAAGTTTGACTATGAAGGTCTACGAAAAGCACTTGAGCAACTCTCGGATCTTGAGAAAAGGGAAAATTTGAGGGTCATTGAGTCCAGAGTGCTTAAAGGCTTGGACCTGGAAGACATAAAACGGGCTGGGGAACTTATGATACTCCAAGATGGTTGTACCAGCTTTTTTCAGAGTATAATAACTAATGAAAAGCTTGATGCAAACATTAACGTCCTCTCCTATTGTTGGTGCGCTGATCTCATTAGATCTGCCTTTTCATCAAGTACGTTCCTCAATTTAACTGATTTACATTATGGAATCTCAACTTGAATGTCCCTGTGCATGAACTCTTTTTATATCTTGTGTATTTCCCGAACTCATATTTTTTTATGTGAGAAGTTCACTTTCTATGACCTCTAAACATCTAGTGATATTTTCTGATTATAACATTATTCCTCCGCTCCTAATGCCCTCCAGGAGGTTTAGATGCTCTGAAGGTACATGCAAATGAGTTTAGGTACGAAGAGTCTTTGTCCACGGGGGAAATAATCACGAAGGTCGAGTCCCCTATCGACAAGCTTCAAGTTTTCAATAAAATACTCGACAGCCGTGGCAATGGTAAGAAGAAACTGACTGTTTACATCGGAGATTCAATCGGAGACGTGCTTTGTTTGCTTGAAGCAGACGTCGGGATCTTGATAGGCTCAAGCCCAAGTCTAAAAAGATTAGGGGATCATTTTGGTATCACTTTTACTCCACTGTTTCCTGCTGTGGTTGAGAAGCAGAAGAAGTGGATGGAAGAAGAAGACTCATCTACTTGGAAAGGTCTTTCGGGTGTTCTTTACACAGTCTCTAGCTGGGCTGAGATACATGCTTTTATTCTCGGCTCATAATTTTCTTTTCTCTTGTATTTCTTCTCACATACTGATAATGTTCATTTGGAAATTTAGATAAATGTTCGTATATAATAGAACACTGATACATCTGGGTGGTCCATTTTGTGTTAAAATATAAACAGGTCATCCTCTCTTTCCAGTGGGAGGTGGTGGCGGCGGCATATATATATATATATATATCATGAGAACTAGGTTTTTGTGAGAACATGGAGATTAATTTCATATGTTTATATAAAATGAAGGAAAATATGTGGTAGTAATATTTATATAATTATGATTATGCATTCAGAAACTCTTGGTATTTGATAGTGCATTCGTTGATAATTGACAATGCATTGAAAATATAACTTACATTTTCAAATGTATAATTATAATTACAAAAATGTTATTATAGTTTGCAAGTTCTCACTTGAACTTGCTTTTATATATATATATATATGTGTGTGTGTGTGGGGAAAAATTTATGAGGCTTGTAATTTGTAAAGTTGTAACTTATGCTTTGTTCATAAGTACGGGAAGTGTACAATGTGTGATGTATAATGTACTTACAATGCACCTAATAATTCAAGATATTATATACTCCGTCTTATTTTACATATCATATTTATTATTCATTGGCTAAATAAATTCTTTTTGTTTGTTTTTTTTAAAGTATTTTAAAATATTTTTGGGTATTTAATACGTAGTAGTACTTTTAATGTATTTTTAAATATATAAATTTTATGTCAAGAACCTTGTGGTCCAGTGACACATTGTGATCCAGCGACACCAAGTTGTTCCCTTATATAGGAGGTTGTAGGTTTGAGCCTCAATTAAGACTCGTTAATCAAATCAGACACATATATATCGTTTGTCTTTTTATTATTATTATTATTATTGTAATATTTTGTGACGCGGGGGATGGATTATTAATGACCTTTGGATCCTACTAGCAGCCAATGGATAAAGATTCAAACATAGTATTTTTTTAAGGGTCCGTACAAGCTCAAGAGGATCTTCCCCTGGGCCCTGGCCAAGGGTAGGACCCCAAAAACTTTTGTTCCTCAACTCATAATTGATTCCACCAATGCGTTAGTTCATCACATAATGCAACTCACAAAGTCTTATATCATTTTTGTAATATTTTACGATATTATTTGTCACAAAGACAGATATTTAATTAGTATACTTGTATTATGTATGGTAAAAAAAAAACATTATCATGTTTAAAATATACCTACGAAAGTGGTTTATGAGTTATTATGAGTAAAGTTTACCTAGTGTATAGTATAATTTCGGGATAATCATATATACACCTATGATAGTATTATATACAACAACATTATAGAATATTCTATAATATATATTTTATTTAGGTTTTCTCAAAGGTAATGAGTTGTAGCTGATATATACAATGCAACTAGCACGGGTGTCAATGTACAGTACTCAGTACAATCAAGTATGTCTAATTAAAGCATGTGCTCCATCCAACTTATAGTTGGACTGCACATATTATATTTATGCTCACACGCCCCCTCAACGTGTGCGGTGGATTTCCGAGTCTCTTTTTGAGGGTGACGCGGAGATTCGAACCCATGACCTTTTGCATGGCTCTGATACCAAATTAAAACATGTGCTCCATCCAACTAAAAGCCTAAGCTTATAGTTGGACTGCACATATTATATTTATGCTCACATGTCTACATAGTTGTACCGACCTACCTGATATGGTATAATTCGACACCTGTGTCGATCAACAAGATAATAAAAATTACTCCGTATAATTTTGTTCCCAAGTAAAGATTTCTTGGTACTTGGATTTTGCCATTGGTGATTTTAAAAGAAAAAATATTTACAATGGTATTTAATTAATTATAAATAATTAATAAATGAATAGCTATAAAGATTAATAAGTACGTGTTCCACATGTATTATTTAATACAACATTTGGAATAATTAATATTTCAAATTGGATATAAGCTCCACCAACTAAATTTAAGATTGTGGTTAAACTCCTAGATAGCTTATCGCACAAAGGTATAATTTAATTGGTGCCTCAAAATTAGACATGTTTAATTTATTTTTTATGATCCTAAAAATAAGTTCATAGGAACTAAAATATAGTCCAACGAAGTTAAGAAATTTGAGTTATTATAAAATAAATAATAAACATATTTGTAGTTGGTGGGCGGCTAATTGATTCCACCAAAGCACTTGTTGATGGGATAATGCAATCCGCATAGATTCATATATTCATTGGGGATCTAATTAATTTATAAAAGTATTTAATTAATTTAAAAATAGTCAACAAATATAAAAAGTTTATAAAAGTTTTAATGAATTATTATATCATTTAATACAATAATTGAAATAAATACCGAGTATGAGTTTTTCCTCTAAAATTATAATTAAATAAACTAATTAATCCCCTACTTGTGTGCATGCTTGCATGGATTGCCATCAATCCCATCATGTAATCCTTCAATCCATTAAAAAAATAATAATTATCATTTTCACCACGAAAAAAGTAGCCAAACAAACAAGTGTAGTATAATTCTCATATTTATGTACACATTCGAATAGTGACTATGAATTTCTTTTTAAGAAAAAAAATATTTCGTTCCTATATTTATACAAACTAGTGATTCATATATTCCTCATTTAATTTGATGACACATGTATTATTCTAAAATTTCATAAGGTTGTTGTTTTGGTCATTTATCAATGGAGATCGTTAATATATGTCACATTTGTATTGCAAGTATAAAGCATGTTAGTCAATATAAAAAAATATTATATTTTATAATTTAAAACCATTTAATTAAGTTCACATTTAAATTGATTGACGAATCAAAATCATCAATAATATTGCCCTCTCATAAAGAAAATTAAAAGGTCAATAATGTTAATATAGACAATTAAGAGGCTGAAATCGCTATTTTATATAAAAATGGAGATAGAAAAAAAATGATATGTTCCTTCTTTGAGTTGAATCCTTTGGAGCATTACCTTTATTTTATGAATTAAAAAGTAACTTTTTTTTTAGGTCTCATACCATATTATTATTAAAATACTATTATTTTTGCCAATTAATTATCACAGTAACTTTTAGTTGTTAGGGCTTCCTCATACTCCCACTTGGCCATGATTTAATGAACAGTTAATTTTATGAACAAGTTGCAATAGTTATATCGTTAACTATGGTCCACATTGTCCAAAAACGTTATCTCTTTAATTATCTCTCTTTTTTAATAAACAAAATTAATGTATGAAAATATATCATTCAAAAACTCTAATTGTTATTTTTTATATACTTATAGTATAGTATCATTTTTATGTATTGAAACTTTTTATGTACTTATAATATTAATTTTTGTGTATGTGTATCTGGTTCACCATATAATTTGCCAACAAGTTGGTGTACCTTGTAGGAATAAATTAGGAATATATACACAATGCACTTCCCTAAAATACAAATCTGCATATCTGTCTTTTATTATTATTATTGTTGTTGTTGTTATAACATAAGTTTTCTAATTTCTTGGATTATATCTTGGACCACATGAACCCACCAGAAACCTCTATAGATTCAACACTAAGATATACATTTATAGACGCAATAAGGGTGTGTTTGGTTGACAGGTTTAGTATTAAAGTCATTGTTATTATATTGTATGGTTAACAAGTTTTTAGAACACTACTATAGGTTTGATTACCCTTTAATTGCAAAATTCATTCCCTAATTAATAAAATGAGGGTTTCATCTCTTTCTCCTCAGTCGCTTCCCCAACTATTAATAATCATTTTCATTCAACCTACTATCAAACATGCAATTCAAAATACTTTCACCAAAATCAATTACCATTACCAAATATTTAATACCCATTCAGATTAACCAAACACACCCTAAGTCATTCCAAACCTTTAACATTCGTAGTAGAGATTGAATCCTTATCCTGTCCCAAAAATAAATAAAAAAAAAAATTCCAGGCTTTTTAATATTAATTCATAATTAAATATTTTAACCCTTGTTTCTTCCGTCTTTGCCCTATGCAACTAAAAATTCCATTCTTTTCCCCACTTGCTATAAATTCCAACCATTTGCCCCCTTCCTCCTACACTCTTATTTGTCCATTAATCTTTCTTTTTTCTTCTGGGATCTGGAGAATCTATCAGAAGAAACATCATATCGCCATGGTCATACAAGAGTTAAGTCGTAAAGGTCGAGGTGGAGAGCCAAAGGTTGTCGTGTCGTATATGAAAGAAGATGTAAGAGAAAGAGGGTGAGTTGAATTGAAGGAGAGTTACTGGGCAAGTCTAATGCTTGGCTTCATCAATTTATTGTGATGTGTTGTGTGTTGATTCACCTGATATGAAGTTGTTTCTGTGCCTTGTTTGGTTGCCAACAAAATTTACAATAAATTAAGGATTAGAGAGAGAGAGGAGGGGAAGAAACATCAAACATGTCTGCAATGGAATTGAATCTTTGGCTTAATTAATATAGAGATTCCAAACATTTCTTTCTATTGGAAGGATATGAAAGTGCATGTATGTGTGTATCTTTCCCATTTTTATTTTTTATTTTTACCATGTTTTGTAAAATTTTATTAACTCCTAATGAAAACCTTACATTTCACACACTATAGTGATTATTGTCATATTTTTTGTTTCATTACTTTTGGATTATTGTTAGTTGTTATTAGATTAGAATTGAAGGTCAATCTAAGCCTCTTCTTTAATGGGCACGCACTCTGAACCAATAATCCAATCAATACACTAATGAATTTACCAATTATATTATCAAATACTCCGTAATAAATACAAATTAAAAGTATTTTTTAATTAAAGCAAATAACCCAACTTACATCCAACTCTACTTAAACAATAAAAATTAACAACTTACAAATAATAAATTAAAATACTTTCACATTTTGTATAAGAAATAAGCCCATAACCCCCTTCTTTTTTCTTTTTTTTTTTCTTTTTTTTTTTTTTTTTAACTTAAGGTGATCCCAATCACTTTTTTTTTTTTGTCACTGACCATATATATCTTAATTTTCATATGGTCATCATATACATGTTTTCAGTGGAATTCGAACTCTCATACTGCCACTCCCAGTCATGATCTTTAAGTCAAGCGACGAACCAACTATGATAAACCCCGAGGGCAATAAGTCAATAATAACTTATCAAGGGACCTGAGTGTTAATAATTGAATGAAATAGAGATAAAATAATGATGTTTGGACACTGATCTAGTGGATGAACAACTGCACCTCACCACAGACTATATAGAGATGAGCTCCACCAATTTGACTTAGTATTGGGGTTGGGCTTATTGTACAAAGGTACATTTTAAACATGTTCAGATCAATTTACGAACTTATGAACCTATGGTAGGTTCATGATATATATATGTGTGTGTGTGTGTGTGTGTGTGTGTGTGTGTGTGTGTGTGTGTGTGTGTGTGTGTGTGTGTGTGTGTGTGTTTCTCGATTTCACATTTTCAAAATTTCCTTATTACTTAAGATTCCGATGATAATTTTTTATTTTTTATTTTGAAAATATGACAAAAAAAGGATACACCATTACCCCAGAAATCTCGTATTGCTGATGAGAACCAAACCATTATTTACTTATAGGATATCTTTAAGCAAAAAGTAAGAATTTTAGGCAATACCATTATGACCACTAACAAAATGATTTTGACAAAAGCCAAGAAAAAGGGAACAAAACAAAGATGAAATAGTAGAAGTAAGAAAAAGAATTATAATATAAGTAATTAAAAAGAGAAAGATATATCACTGAGAGATACCGATATATAATATAAAGTTAGATAAATTTATAGAAAAATATATTACATAGATCAGAACTTAGAACCACCTCACTATCTCATTATCAGACCTAGTTCTCACGCACTCGAAGTAAAGGTAGTGGTACCCATGTAACAATAATATAATCTACTACTATTAACAATACACATAAAAATTAAAATATTTATCCCAAATTCATTTTAGTAAATTCAATTTCTCGATCACATATAATTAAATTAGATCTTAATTAGTTTTATTAACTCCACAAAATCTTTATAGACAATGACATTTCCTTAGTGTATAAAATCCAATTAAGTGAAAATGAACTAAGGATTAGAAAGGTTATGATCATATACTTTTGGTTGGCCATAATATATTTCCTTTTGAAATGTCAAAAAGAATGGATCTTTCATGGCTTTCCTTAGTTGTAAAGGCCACAAAACACATATATAAACAATTCAATAGTTTTACCCGATGAGATAACGCGATTTAACTAGAATTATCGAGTTTGGGAGCTATCTTAAAACTGTTGGTAGTAAATATGTCGATTAACCAAAATAATATATATATATATATATATATATATATATATATATATATATATATATATATATATATATATATAGGAGTGGTGGATAACATTACTCATAGTTATATATATAGGTATGGAACTTTAATGATATAAGAACAATTTTTTATGATAAAAAATAATAGGACAATATTTGTAAAATAATGTACAATTGTATCATTATAAAAATACAGAGAAAAATATTAATATCATAATGACCTAAATCATTCCCAATTCCGCAAAGGCATAAATAAAATATTGAGTGTTGTTCTAAATAATAATAATAAAAAAGATTAATTAAATGAAAAGGGGTGGGGGGACTTAACATAGATTTGTTTTTTTTTTTTTAATGCAAGAAAATAATTTTTAAAGATTTTTATTTGTAATCTTTGATGCTCAACTTTGATTGCTATGTATATATAGTCTGGTTACTTAATTGACTAAAGTTTATTTTAAATTTTATATGGTATTTTTTTTAATACACTCTAACATATTCATAGTATATGTTCAACAATTATGTCAATTCTGATTGGGATGGGTTCGAACTTAAGATCTTCCTTATGAAAATCAATGAGTAAGTTAAGAATAATAAATAATTAACGCAATATTCCGTTACTAAAATTTACATTGGCGGTATTCATATGTAGAGTTATTTATGAAAAGTAAATGATATAATATAAGGTAAAGTATGAAAAAAATACTAAAATCAAAATAATATAAACCGTATCATTCATTTCAATAAACAATTAGACCAACATCTTTTAGTTCCCGCATAATTTTATTGGATATATATATAGAGGTAAATCTAATAATTGTGATGGCCATACTTTATACTTTAGGATAAGGATGATGACTTTACTACTATCTGTCCATCCTACCTTTCATGTCTTAAACTTAAAAGTTAAATTTCAATAATCATTTTTTTTGTCCATCCACGTGTCATAATAGTGGAATGCGATACCAAACCAAAACCTATAAATTCTCAATTTGATAATGCATAAGGTCCTTATTATCACTTTTTACCTTTATTTTTTAAAATTGACATAATATATTCATATTGATTTAGAAAGAAAATGAGTCATAATTTTTATTTATTTGTTTGTTTATTGATTTAATTTCTTCTTCTAATAAAAGCAAAAAAAAAAAAAAAAATTTATTCCGAGAAAGAAGTGATTGATCGAATATATGAAGTATAATTTTTGTATAAAAAGTCACGAGTTTGAACTTAGTGTAAATACCTCACAACAACTCTAAGATATGCTATTCTACTCTTCTAATTTTACCACCTAATGTTCACTTCCTAATAATAAAACTCACTTATGTTTTCAAAAAAAAAAAAAAAAAAAAAAAAAAAAAAAAAAAAAAAAAAAAAAACTCACTTATTATTCTGCAGCGGGCTTTGTGTTTTATTCGAAACTGGCAGGAGGTTCGTGACAAGGCAAATAAAAAATAAAAAATTAAAAAAAAAAAAAAAAAAAAAAAAAAAAAAAAAAAACTCACCTAATGTTCCTTTTTCTATATTGGCTTCTAGTTCGGTAATATTTCTATTCCTCCATGTGCTATAAAAATGAGTATTGATGTGGCGATGGATTATGGTAACAGTCGCATGGGATTTGGATGGTGTGTTCGCGAGTGGGATGGGAGGGTGATGGGGGTAGTCGTGTTTGCTAAAAGATGTTTGTATACGGTTCGTGAGGCAGAAACTATGGGGGCTAGAGAAGCACTGAGTTCGATTAAGGAGAGAGGGCGGCAGAGGGTTGTTCTAGAAACATATGCCCAGATTGTTACGCGTGTGGTAATAGCCTGGTCGAATATTACACTGTTTGGCTTCATTATTGACGAGATCCGTGAGATGTTGTGCCTTTTGCCTTTGATTAAGTTTTGTTTTGTGCCTTGTAGTGGTAACAGGATGGCTCATGACGTAGCTCAACATACCCTTCGTTGCGAGGGGAGGACATAATTGAGCATTTTGACTTTATTCCAAATTTTATTTCTGCTTCCTTATGTACGAACTTAAATATGGTTTAATATATTCGGTGTTTTGGTTGTTCTTCAAAAATAATAATAATAATAAAATTCTTTTACCAAATACATTGTGATTTGATGGCATCACTATTGTTTTTCATAAGGAATATCTCAGTTTCGAGTCTCATTCCAATCAAGGATCAATATAATTTGTTGATCAGATACTATAGTTAGGTTAGATTGTACCAAAAAAGTAATAAAAAACTTTTATTATTTATTAATGTAATACCTTGAATTGACTAACACACTCAGAATTTTTTTAAATAAAAAAGAAAAGAATTTACTCATTAATAATATACGGAAAAAAAAAAAAGATGATTAGTAAGAGAAAAATGCAAGATCACTTTTCACATTAAGATTTTGTAATTGCACCATCGTAGTGGCTAGTCTAATGGTTGAACGGTTGCAATTTAGATTCCCTTTTAGTAGTAAGGTAAAGGGATGAGAACTGAATGTATTGTATTGAATTAGGTGAGTTAAAGGATACACAAAAGGTATAGAAGTATATAATTGATATTCAGAATATATTCCGACAAAAATTAAAAAAAAAAAAAAGTTATGTTATATAATTGGTTTATGACTCATCAATTACTCAAAAAGACAAATTTACATTAGATATCAAACTGCTTACTTTTCAAACTAGTTGACCAACAAGTTGTTTCTTGAGCACTTAGGGCAAAACCCATCAGTGGGGTTTTTGTGCAGAAATTTCAAGCCAAATAGAATAGAGTAGGCTGAGGTAAAAAAAAAAAAAAAAAAAAAAAAAAAAAAAAAAAAAAAAAAAAAAGCTTCAACGCGTTTAAATGGCGTGTGCATTATTGGCCAACACCTTGTGATCTAGTGGCACCAAGTTGTATTCTTATGGAAGGTTGTGAGTTCGAGCCTCTATGGAGATACTACATTGTAATAGAATCAGTAGCACTCTGAAAAAATGGCGCATTAGCGTGTGCATTGGGCACGCATTATCTGTCAAACGCACATGCATGCGAAGCAACAATTTTTTTATATTATTTATTTATTTTTTACTTTTCTCTTGTGAACCCCACAAAAAATCAATTTTTATGCAACATGTTCTTTCTTCTATCACTTCTATTCTCTTCCCTCCATGTCTCATTTTACATGTCGTATTTACTATTCATTGATCAACTCAATCATTCTTTCTTTGATTTTTTTTTAATTTTTCAGCATTTTATTATAAACTTTAAATGTTTTATATTTAATAATACTTTTAACATGATTTTTAAATATATCAATTTTATATATTAACACTAAATTAAATATTATATAAAATTAAATTATAAATAATTCAGTCAATTCTCAATAACTAAATTAGATACATAAAATAAAATAGAAGGCCGTGTATTAGTTATAGGGTTTAAATTATGTGTATAGTCTCATAATATAATATTTATCAAGTTTAAATTGAATATTTCTTTTTTTATTTTTAAATCATATTATAGGATGATATCTGCATCAATTTGCAACTTTACGAAAAACTGTCATTGTTATCTTATTCATTATTTAAAATAAAAAAAAATTCTTATCTTATCCAAAATTATTCATAATATACCGACCATGTTGATGTCTACATCAATTTCTAACATTAAAGAAAAAAAATTACATCATCGTTATACTCATTTCTTAATATATTTTTTATAGAACTTATACGGAGTAATTTCCATCTTACCTAAAAAAAATTCATAGTACTAACTAGGTTGATGTCTGCATCCATTGGACCACTTGCAATCCCAAACTGAATATATATATCCAATCAAGTTGATCGGATAATAGAATTGGTAACTATAAGATTTCAAGTTCAACTTCTTATACGAGTTGTCTATTGACCTTCTTGATTTGAGTCAATCAACTATGAGCAACCTAAACTGATTTACCTTATGGTCCTTTACCGATTAAGGTCATAAGACGTGCTTTAAATTATTTTCTGGTAAAGACGGTCTGTAAATAAAAAATCTATCATAGTTATTCTCGTTTTCAGAAAAATAAAAATTAAATTACATAGAATAAAAATGTTTGCAAAATTCTGTACCATTTAACATATCAATATATAATTGTTATTTAATTAATAAATAGATTTATTTTTAACATGAGATGGTATCAACAACTTCATAGTAACCAATGAAACGTGGAAAAAATAGATAAATGATGCTTTCATCTTACATGAAGTGATTCTTTCTTCTATTTTTTTATTTTTTATTTTATCCATTTAAGTTTCTTGTGGGTCTCAACGTTGAACCAATGAACTCTTGACACTGCTTTTCATTGCATCGTTCTTCGTTAATAATGCTTTCTTTGACAATGTTCTCTTGTATGACCAACTTAAATAACAATATTTAATTTGTTACCACAGGTTGTAAATTTTAAGGAGATAACTTAGACTAGGTTCGGAGAAAACAGGCAAAATGAGAGGGACGGCACCGCTTTTCTTTCCATTCACCTTAATCTCATCATCACTACATCCAAAAGGAGGGACACAAACCTAATTTTTCGCTCTTCACATAGTATCCATATTTCTTAAACTATTCATCATTTATCCTATGTTAATATAATAAATTATCGATTATAGTTATTTTATTATTTTGTTTTTAGGTGACAAAGTATTCTCTCACGAGTGTAACCCCAGCTTAATCAAATTGTTTATTTAATAATTATAAAGTTACAAATTTGAATTAATTTTAATTAAAAATTCAATCTTAAGAACGGTCTACTGACTTTTTTTAATTTGAATATGTCAACTATATACTATATCCTTATGATTTTTTAACAGTTAAGATCATAAAACGAGATTTATCACATAATCAGATAGTAACTTCCATATGCCATTATCTACATCCTTATGATTGTCTTTTTTTTGGGTGTAACCCAGGGTCGCCACCTTCGGACACAATGACTAACCCCTCGCTGGATTGTAGGCACCTCTATTGGGTGGGACAGCTGACCTGAAGATTTAAGGCTACTCCATACCAAAAGCCCATCCTTATGATTGTCTAATAATATCTTTGCCTATCAAATTTGTACACATTTTACTTTAGTATTTTAAAGAACTAAAATATTTTACTTTAGTATTTTAAAGAACTAAAATATGTACAAATGTGATGGTCAATGACATTATTGAACAAAATTAAAAATCGATCAAAGTGGTAAAACCACTTCAGTTAAAAAAAATCATTTTAATAAGTTATTATATTTATAAACTATAGGAAACTTTTGTCCTATCCGGATACATATCATACTGTATATTTATATGCACTTTACCCCATAAATAAAGGTCCAACTCGATAGTTGTCTATTAACAGTAAACAAGAGTAAACCATTTAAAACATCTTAAAACACACTCTAAACAAGTATATAATGCAACAGCTTGTCTATACAAATGTAGTCACACATGTTACTTAATCTATCCCCAAAAAAAATGAAGATGAAAAAGGAAAACAAAAGGTGTTCATCCCTTTAGAAACCAAACCGCTACTCAGTTGCACAAGAGAAACATCGAGTTTCAAGAGATTTGAGTCTTCTAATACAGGTCAGGAAATCTCAGCAATGCGGCACATTGTAATCTCCTGTTGTTTAAAATACCGTCTATCCTCTTCGTCGACAAGAACAAGATTCAAATAGTATTTCACGCTGAATTTGTTGTTGATGTTCAGATATGTTGGAGTCAGTTCATACGGACTCAGAAAGAGCCGGATGGGAATCGATTCACCTGCAAAAGCAAGTGCAAATTTCACTAGTTACTGAAGTTCCTAGCTCAAGGATCAAACCCTGTATGGAATCACCATTTATGGTCCTATGTGTGTGAACAAAATATAAAGGACGGGTTTATATTAGTATATTACCTCTGACAGGTGCACCATCCATCAACTCAAATTTTGCAAGGGTCTCCGTCTCAACATGGGTATTTGCCCCGGACCCTGTAGATTCCCGGCGTCTGATCTCAAGATCCATGTTCTTTATCTTGATTCGTACAAGGAGGAAATATATTTTGCCTATAATAACATCTTTCAAATGGTACCTGTTTAAGTAAATTTTAGTTGTACTCAGAGGAGAAATATATATATATATACACACAAGAAAATCAGAGAGAACTAATACATTTACAGAATTTGATAGTTAAAACTATAATACTAAAATAGTCGAATGACTGTTACTGTGTGAAACATGCCCTCTAAGTTAGAAGTGCAAGAACATCTGACAATATAATCTTACTTGCTCTTGTTGTACTCAAATTCAATATGAAGGCAATCTTCAATTCCAACTTCCATCTACAAGTAACAAAGATGAATAGTACAATAGTCAACCCAGTAGTTGCAAATCGGATGTCGAGAAAGATATCACAAAAGATAAATTAGATTAGTATATGTCACTAAATATTGTAAAAGATTGTTGTATTAGTAGGTACATGTAGGATACATAGAGTTCCCAAAGATAAATTTTAATTCGTATATATCATTAAATATTGCAATAGACTGTTGTACTAGCAATATGTACTATGTGGGATAAATAAACTTCCGATGGATAGGTCACCATTTCCATTCATATATCTCCACAAGTATCAAATAAATAATGTCCAATAGTACACTATTGTAAAAGAATAGCACCTTAATACTATTGTTGATTGATGGAGGCGGACTATAGTTGCGCACCTGATTCATCAATATTAAATAAAGATTGGTGAATATACTGTCAGATGCCACTAAATAGCTCAAAGCCAAAAATGAAGTAAAATAAACTAAAATACAGCGCTCAAGTCTTTCCTACTAAATACCACAAACACAAGTAATATTTATTCTGGATTCTACAGATTAAATTGTTCATGCCAACAATCAATTCCATAGTCTGTGGGCACTGTGGCATTTATACAGGCACATGCAGGATGAGGATGTAAATTGTAAAGACAACAGTTAGAAGTTCAGGATAAAATTTTAGGGGAAAAAGATTTATAATGTTTAGGTAAAATAAGAAAATAAGATTTGCACAGAGAATTTCTCCAACTGTTATAGAAGTTGAGACATGTTTTATGTTATGTTTCCATCAAGTATGATTATGATATTCCCCAATACTCCAACCTTTTCTTTTTATTATTCACCATATATATATGGTTCTTTGTCTTCAAAACAATCAAAGGAAAGGAAAAGTAGGATTGAAGTTGTAGAGCTTTATTTAGTTGAAAAATATGTGCTTCATTAAAACATCCCACAAGTACTCCATGTGCACTACAAACAAACATGAAGTACCGTGTAAAAAACATTAAAGATGTGTGGGTGAAGAGTAAATAATACCACAAAGTCTTGGTATTCCACTATGCTGCCACCATAGCCCCGGCTTATTGTAACTTTGAGGACGTACCTAAACCAGAAGAAGATTAAGTCTCAGAACTATCTTTGGTAATAACTTATGACAGTAGCATTAGTAAATGACAAATCAATCAAGAACTTTGCAAAGGATAAGGAAATAATGCTAAATGTTTTCAAATTTCCTGCATTTGACATAAAATAAGTATTTTGCAATTCATCCAATGCAAAAAAATATGAAGTGCTCCTTTGCAAATCAGTGAAACACTGAAGATTTTCTTGTCATAATTTGTCAATGGCACGGTTGATTTAGGGCCACTTTATACACATCTCTATACTGTGTGCCTGCAGGATTTAATATGTAAAGCCACATTTTATTTCTCTTGCACGATTCATTTTCTTTTGTTGCATAAATGATGGCCCTTCCAGTTAAAGTAGAACCAAGCAAACATTACTCCTTGCAAACATTGATAATGCATTATTCTTTTTAGACCATGTCCATAAACTATTTTTGCTCAACATAGTTAAATATATGCATGGATTTGGCAAGTCGTTATGATGAAATGAAGCATCTAGCAGTCAACGTCTTGGCTGCTCCTTAGAAAGTGCTTGAACTTGTTAAATTTGAATTCTAGGTTAATGAAAGGAGAGACAAATCAAAGCCATGCATTTTGCAAAAGTAAAAGTCACATGTGACAAACCTACCTAAGACGGACATTAACCCCATTGTACGTCTCATAAGGCATTTCAACAGTTGAAAACTCAAACGGATATGTTTTCCTATCATATAATTCACCAGGAACATCCAGCTCTCGAACTGCAAGGAATTCAGATATAGGAAATAATGAAATATAGCTCAAAAAGTAAAAGGATACAATAGGGCCAATGAAAGTGCTCAGAAAAGTAGTGAGAATGACATTGTTAGCTTAAACAAAATAACAGAGAAAAATAAATTTATGTGGGTAATAAAAAACTAAATAAATTGAACATGGCAGATGAAAGGGCATCCTGGTTCATGAAGCAAAGGAAACAATGCACTCACCCAGAGAGGTAAAGTCATAGAAGTTCCCTCTATCAAAGTACATTTCTGAAAAGGAAAACAAGTGAGACATGAATGTCATTCTTTGAAATAAAAGAGATGTCATTGGCAGATATGCTTGCACAATTACTGGTGCTCAACAACAGCATAAAGGAAAATACTAATGACTGCCCAAGTGTGGAAATGATTAACCAAACCACTTATGGATTGTAGAACAAGAAAGAAAATCACCATCACATTATGCATGATCAGACTGAAATCTGCATGCACCAAAGTTTACATAGTGATTCTTGTTAACGGAATGGATAAAAACAACTGTGCTTTGCATTTGAAAGGGAAGAGGAGAAAGCATAGTCTTAAGTCCAAAAAGAATGTAGTAAATGAAAATCTTAAGCCCCTAATGGAAAGCATATACCAGTACTAAAAACCAAGTTAATACTAACCTATCTGACCGAGCAGCTCAACCTTTATTCCATTGTGTTCAACCTTCTTTCCTGATATTGGTTCAATTGATATCTGACATCATCAAAAAGTATTTTTTCCTAGGGTTAACAAAGGTTTAAGTGAGCTAGACGAGATGGAATATAAAGGACCAAAAACATAAAGTGTGAATACCTTCCCAGCTATGTTTTCTTGGCTTTGAAAAAGTGGGACCATTACTGTTTGGCCATTTTCCTTCTTCAATGGTATCTATCAAAGTACAGAAATGAATGAGGGGGGAATGTGAAGTATATCCCATCGAAGACCAATAATGTCAACTAACAAAAATCTAAAAGTTGGCTTGTGTTTCTCTAGTCTTATTTGTATAGGAAACATATGGGGGCAATGAATTATCAATTTTGGTAGTGATTAACTATGAGTTCTGTCTATTTCATTGTCAATTGCAAGAAAGAAAGCATGGAAGAAAGTTCCAGAAACCTACGTATACATGTATTTTTTTCACTACCTGAAAGTTATTAAAGCTGGTAGTTGAGTAGTTTTGGAAACTATTATGTCCTCTATATCGCCAGAAAGATTTTTCACTAGAATAAAGTATCATCAAGTTATCACCAAGGATAACTCAGCCTATTGCTGAAGCACCCAGAGAATGGAATATGGCCTCTGAGAAAAACAGTAAACACTTCCAATACCTGCTTCCTTGACTTCCCATCTGTCAATGTCACTGAAATGTGGCATGCTGGCTTGAAAGCTCCAAGTATATAATTCTGTCACACAAGTACCATCAATCCAACAACAGAGAAGTAGACAGAGCAAGATGATGAAACTCAAATTGCAATCCCGACAACAGTAATAAGCAGGATAAGAAACATTACCATGTTAATAGATAACAAACTTCAATCTAAATTTATTTTCAACCGATCTGCATAGACATAGATATAAAGATTAGCATTGTATACTTGTATTGTAATAACAGCTCGATTTGGCATGTGCAAATAATTTTCAAAACCTGATCTCAGAACTGCAAAATGAACAAAAAATCCAAACCTCTAACTCACATTTCTCACTCAAATTCAGACCAGATGAGCAGCACAGAATAGTAACCCAGCTAGTAAAAACTAGAAATCAGCTGTGTCTACAGCACTACAGCAGGTAGAAAGTCATAACCGGGAGACACATATGTAGGCTCCAGTAAACAAGCAACTATTTGGTAGTAAATTCAAATACAGACGCCATCATTTCATAGAATTAAGACATTGATTACAAAAGCAATTCAGCGAAATCTCAAAACGCAAACTGCTTGAAGTAAAAGATCCTCCAAAAATCAAAATTCAAAGAACTAATAAGCAAATAAGAAAAAAATTGTGAAGTAAATCGATGAACATATGAATGATCATGTACAAGAAAGCGGAGATGTGTGCAGGAAGTAGCTGATAGAAGAGAGCTACCTGGGATCGTGAAGAAGAGAAGTTCAGCGACTTCAGAGCCCTAACGCAATACTTTCTTCTTTTTTTTTTTTTTCTTGAAGAACTAACGCAACACTTTCTACTTTTGCATTTTGATTGAAAATGAAATTAAAAATAAAAAATAAAAGGTCCGTACTATTTAGGCTTAAATCGCCTCTTTATTTAGTAATGATTTCAAGTTTCACTCTTTATGGAAATATCTATTACGAAGTAATTTTTTGATTAAATTATTTCATTGTAATTTTTTATTGATTATAATTATAATTTATAAGATAATTTCATTTTACCAAGAAGTATTTTTTTTTTGAAAACCAAATACGCATGTATATTAATGCAAAAGCGTAAAGACAAAGTCAGGAGGATTTTACCAAGAAGTATATTTAGATAGTAACTGTGAATTTTTCTGTAAATCATACCTCACTAACAAGTGTCCAAAGCCGACAAAGAGCCCACCATATTAAATTAAATAAATTATGTGTCATGTTTTATAATTTAGAACTCATGAACCAATCGAGGTACCCACATATATATTTAATTCTTAGTGAGATTTGAATTTAAATTTAGATTTTTACGATTTTTTAAGTCTTTTATAATTTAGCAAGTTTGTAAATAGAAAATAAGAAAATATGTGAAATTGGTTATTCAACTTATAATTTTTGTACAATTGAATTATTAAACTTAAAATACGTATAATTGAACCATTAAATAACGAACCAAGGAAAAATACCTGCATTTGGATTTTTTTTTATTTCTTCAAGTAATTTAAGTTGAAAACAATTACATATTTCCTCTCAACTAACATGGCAAATGAAGAACCCAATGGAGTAGCTCAAGTGGCAAGTGAGCGAACGCGGGTGTACTTAGACCGTTAAATGGACAGAGAAAGGCTCCGTAAATTTACCAAAAAAATCATGGCAAAGGAGAATGCAACTCTTAATACATACCATACCATATAAGAAATGTGATTGGATTCTATTCAAAGAAATTGAGAAAGTATCTCAATTGTACATATTTTATAGTTTTTTTTTTTTTGTTCAATTGCACATTTTTTAATTTAATGATTTAATTATACCAAAGCGATAAGTTCAATAATTTATTTTACACTTTTTCTTTAAAATTATATAAGTAACTTTTCTATGTGAATTTAGATATCATTTCTTATTCTTACTCACATAATAATCTCACAAATATCTTACAATATACATAGTTATTTAAATTTAGCAATTTTGTATCAACATTATAAAAAAGTGATGTAATAGACTAATAGTATTTGTATTGCTAGATAAAATTAATTTAATCAATTTTTAATCGAATTCTATATGTTACATTTATTCTCAACTATGGACGGGTGACTGACAAATGAGGTAAATGTCCACAACCAAATCCATACCTCCACTTATGCATTAGTATATACTTGTCTTCTGAATGTATTATATTGTTTGTTAGGTGGATGGTTAAATCCAACATCTTGTCAAAATATAATATTGGTTGCTATATAAGTATAAGAAAATATATTTACAATGGTAAGCACGTGTCGTGGTTGCCATGCTGTGTAGTTGGACTTTGATCCCTATTTTAATTAGTGAAATCATTATAATCAAAGTACCATTTTCGTAATTCGCAATCAATGAATTAACTAGAAAAAAAATGACTAAAATGTAATCCCGCACCATAAACTATAACAGATTCTTCATGCCGCACCCTGACTTTTCACAAGTGACTTTTCGATTGACAAACCATAAAAAAAAATTTCACCTAGAATTTTTTACAGGTTTCTCAATTTCCCCAATGACATGGCGCCAATAATGTGGGGATGTGGATTTTTTACGCACATGAGTAGCTTAACTGGTCATAAATGTGAAATTTGTCACAAGAAAAAAGAGTATTTCACAACCAATGATTTCCCTTTACCCAAATCAATAAGATTTAATCTCACAATCTGTCTTCTAACAACTAAATGACTGCATCTACTCTCATACACTCCTTGCTCACTATTTACAAGACCTTCTCACTAAAATACCCATCTCAGATGTTGACAAAGAAAGCTACTAAATAATGTTCTTTCACAATTCACACTATCATTATACCACATTTTGGTACAACAACTGGGAAAAGGATACAAAGGATTTGAACTTCAGGTTTCTAAGCCTCTACATGTTTTCATTTGCCTTCAAGCCTTCAACTAACAGGTTTAAGGCTTAGAAGTCTAAGGTTTCAAATTCCTCGTCCCATGATCCTCGTGGATCTGTATTGGAGCTACTAAAGTAAACGTGTAGTAAGACGATATGTTGACACGACTCACTTAATTTGTATGGTGAAAGGCGGGATGGGGTGAGGTTATCATCGCTCGTCCCCCAACCAGTTGTCTTTCTCTTTTGGTCCCGTTGGCCCTTCCTCGCCATAAAGCTCGGTTGGGAAGAGCTCGAAGAGGCTCTCCACTGAAAACCTGACAAAAAACGGGAGGTGGTTGATTATCTTGTCTACCTCGGATGCTGAATCGTATTCGATGGTTGGCCCCCACTCCCTCATGAACTGCAGCCAAGGCGGTTCTGCGACGACTCCCTCCCCGAGATACTCAGCTGCAATGATTTGATATCTCGTGCTTGAATCTACGGCGTAATTGCTCGCAGCGCAATCGTTCCTCAGGCCTATTCCAAGTACTGAAGAGCCCTGGAGGTAGCACCCGGGATGAGGGAAACTCGCGTGGCCATTTCGTGACGAGTATACAATCGGCTTATTCCCGTCGATGAACTCCAAGTCGCAGGCGGGCAGCCATTCGCCCCCGCTGTGCTCGGAGAAATACAGAGACCAAAGTTCCCCCGAAAAGTTGCTAATTCGGAGAGTATAGTGCTCCCAGTCACTCACATGCTCGCCTATTCTGTTCATTTCGTAGCTCATCAAGCCAATTTTGAGTGTAGCCGGCCCGTTGAAGGGGCAAAACACCCACATTACAATATCAGTGAAAGTCCCACCCGAGGCCGGTTTCACATGAACATATAATTCAGCACTATCAATGTTCCCACACTTAACATAAGTCTTCATTTTATCACCATCGGGCAAATCAATCCAAAATTTCCGATCGTTTTTCCCTCCTGCTGGCAAATTTGAGCCCGTAGACTCAATGGCTACACCGATATCCTTTCCATCTCTGTACAGAAGGGACCCGTTCTCGAAGAACCACGGAACAGATGAAGGCAAATAAACCTCATCTGGATGGAAGTAAACCGTCGGACCATATTGCTTGATGAGAGCATGGACCTGATCAAGATTTGGCATCGCGTGTAGAGAAGAGTCGAGATTTTTCAAGCAAGCGATGTTGAGGTCATCGCCCGAGCTGAAGTTTGTAGCACAGAAGAATGTCCCAACCGAAACGCCTTGGCACAACATGCCCCTCTTGCAGGGTCTGGTTGTCCAAACTTGAAATTGGTTTTTAGACAAAATTGATTTAGTAGTACTAAATATCATGTCACAGGCTTCGGTGCTTTCAGTGAGATCGGACCGAACGCATCTAATATCTTCAAGCTCGGGTTCATCGGGCTCGAGAGTGACTAGGAAGCCCACCGGTTTGTAACCATCTGGCGCATTTGGCAGCCAAACGTAACCAGACCCGTTACAACCAGCATCCATAGTCCAAACTAAAGTATAGCTAAGAGGTTTCTCTAGAGCGGGAAGGTCCGATCCAGACACTTGAACACAGTTGTCCAAAGGCTTCGAGCTGCCCAAATCTCGGGCAGCAAGAACATAGCCGCTCAACTGCTTGTCATCAAGCTGACAGTAGTGGCCAAGAACCGAAAACCCTTCGGGGACATCAACCGGCTGATAAAATGTTACGCTGTTTGATTTTCCAAACAACGCCTTGCAACTCCATATTTTTTCAAATTGACTGATCTGAACCACTTCAATCTCGCCTAGGCATATTCTTCCCGTGGCAAAACCATTCCCTGCAGGCAACACATCACCAATCAGGAGACTAAAAAAACCCCAGGATCCAGTCTCAATCACTCCCACCCAAATATTTGTTTTAAAATAACAATAATGGATCGGGGATCGGGATAGAAATAAAAAGGCAACCAATTAAGCAGCATTGCTTAAATTCAACCATTAAAAAGTTAAAAATCATCTGAAGAACCCAAATGCTAGTTATCCTTGGTGTGCCAACAAAACCGCGTAGAAACAACTCCCTATTCCCCCTTACAGCTTCAACAAAACTCAAGTAATTCGGTTCCTATTTTTCAACATCCATATCATATACATATTCTGGGCAAAAGTGCAAAAACATAGTTTTAGACCTATATGTATCATATATGTATCTTGGGGAAAAAACGAAGGGGGAATCCTATCTTTCTCCCTGTTCCTTGAAGCAGTAGCAGAAATCAATTTACTCTACCAAAAATACTGAAAACAAGAGTCAATTTTTTTTACCAGAAAAAAAACTTGTGAAACTGTGGTCCTATATATGGATCAATAATGAAGCACAACCAAAATCTAATATTAAAAAAGTGAAACTATCCAATTTGTGTAAAATATGGATTCCCAAGCCACCAAACTCCCAATATGTAGGCATTTGACCAAGTTAACTTGCTTGATCAAATCAATTTAACAGCTTTCACCATGCAGAAGAAGCAGGCAACCACCAGCAAATTATGATTCAAAAACTTACCTTCTTTAGTTCCTTATTGCTAGGACAGAACTTATATATATGCCTAAAAGATTACAGTAATATTCAGGAGAAAAAATCTACAACCAAATTGGAATAAATCCACTGAAGAATATGTGACAGAACATTAAATCAAACATAAAACAAGTAAATTTCCAACAAAATCATAAAAACTTCAAATAACAGGTCAGGGCAGATATAATGCCAGAAAGACAGAAAATTTGGGGGAAAAGGGGGCTTTAGCAATAGGGATTGTAATCTGAGAGAGAGAAAGAGAGAGAGAGAGAGAGAGAGAGAGAGAGAGAGACCTTGAGGCCACTGGGGGAGAGGTGAAGGGAGGGAAAAGGGGTGGGGTTGCTCCCCTGGAAACAAGTCATAGCCACTCTGTTTGTCCCAGCACCAGCAAAAATCCATCCAAACACTTCCTATTTATTGCAATTACTATCCTCCTCTCTTCTCCTTTATGATCAAGACAGCACCTTTTTGCAATTTCTCCAAAAACCCACCACCAAACTTCTCTTCCCAGAAAGGAGAATTGTGAATTGTGTGTGTGTTTGGTGGTTTGGGTGGGGGAAATGGTGGTTAGAGAGAAGCACAGCCCTATTCCCTTCTCTAGTTCTCTCTCCTACTTTCCTAATTCTTTCTGGGATACAAAGAAAGCAATAAATATAGGGAAGAAGAGCCTTCTTGGCTTCCACTTCTTCTTCAACAGTGGTTGAGTGACAAGAGAGCTACCTCTAATCTTGTCCGTTAGTCCAACCTTATTTACCCGACTGGTTGACAGGTAAATTTTACTCTACAATGCAATGCTAAAGAATTATTAGCTCCTTCCAACTAACTAATAAAACCAATTATCTAAGTAAAAATAAAATTCACAATCACTATTTAAAAGTGTACACTGATAAAATTATTTTGTGACCTTAACAGCAAAGAATTATAAGAAGTTGTTCATAATTACTAGTTCAAAAATGTCAAATAGACCTTCATATTGAAATTCGAATTTGTAATTTTGTGAGTATTATTTGTTGTTTGTTAATTCAACGCCCTGCAACACTTATATTTAAATTAAAATTCCTAAAATTTTGCAATTATATATTTTTGCCTATCACTCCAAGTGAGTTTTTTTGTATCAAAGCAAATATGGTAGATGAAGATGTGCCTGCAAGACAAGGCAATGATTGAGTGACTTGAAATTCTTGCTATTTTCCAAAGTAGTGGAGTATTTGTATTTTTTTGTTTAATAAAAATAGAAAATTTCCTTCCAAGGAAGAAGTCATCTAACATAAACAATTCAAAGTAAATTGATCGAATATTTAGTTTGATAACCACAATATTTCAAGTTTGATTCACACAACTTTCTTGATTTGTACTTTTTCATAAATCAAAAAATTTCATAACATTTGAACAATCTAATTGATGCGTAATTAAAGTTATATGGGATTTAGATAGTACAATAGTTTATAAGTTATAAAATTTTCACTTTTATGGATATACTTTGAGAATTTATTTTTCATTATTAATTATTTCTTTTGCTCCGTCCCGGAATCAGGACCTCTCCTTTGACCAACGGGTCCTCAAACCAACTTGTCCTTCCTTTATATTCCTCGGTAAGCGATTTTTTTTCGAAGTGTATAAATATATAAAGAATCATATCCTCAATTACAAATATCTAAATCCACATTAATCCAACCTAAATCAATCACGCTCAAAAGTTACTTTAAATAATCACTTATATTTCATTTTCATACTAATTTCTAAATTAATTATTAGTACAAACAAAATTCCGTATAAATTCTGCATATTTTGATTATGCATGTATAATACATAAATGTTGAGGTGACCATTCCAACTTGCAAGCAAAGGTGGCTTTAATTTGAACGTTGTTATGTCTTGTACGAATGTTCAAGATTCAACATTCAATTTTGTCAAATGATTCACTGACTAATCTACCAAGCAACCAACATTAATTTAAGTTGAGATATTTTTGTTTTTAAAAAAAATACCCATCACGAAGACTTGGTCATCAATAAATTTGTTTTGTAGCACGTTGCTTTCAAGCTAGCTTTTTTATTTTCACGTTTTATGGCGTTGCATATTCAACTTTGGCACGCTTATAAATGTGACATTTAAATGTTGTGCGCAATCTCAATGTCATCGTATTCAATTAATTTAATATAATATAATATAGAGGTGGTAAGTCATGAATAACTTAAGCTGATTTATTTTTTTTATTGTGATCATTTGTTAATTAAAATCATAAGACGGGTTTAAACTAAAACATATAGTACATTTAAGTAGCGGTTGTAGGTTTTATCGTAAATCAAATCAAAGCATGCAACAATGTCGATATAAAATATGGTGATATTTGAGTTAATTTTCAATGATACTAGGTAGAATATAACTGTATAAAAATTATTACAATACTATACAATTGTCGCCATGTTGTATATTGGCATGTTGTTGGTCGCATTATAGAATATATATATATAATAAACTTGTTTATAAATAAGTATAATAATAATAATAATAATAATAATAATAATAATAATAATAATAATAATAATAATAATAATAATAATAATAATAATAATAATAATAATAATAATAATGTTTCGCTATCGAAAACCAAAGATGTGACCGACCAAAGGCCCACACAATTATTTGTTTCTTTTTTTTTTTTTGCAAGCAAACAATTATTTGTTTCTCAATAATAATGATGATGATAATAATAAATTAATAATAATA
Source organism: Ipomoea trifida (assembly GCA_003576665.1). NCBI lineage: Eukaryota > Viridiplantae > Streptophyta > Magnoliopsida > Solanales > Convolvulaceae > Ipomoea > Ipomoea trifida. Next base: position 3,576,449 of record CP025654.1, read on the forward strand.
ATAATAATAATAAGTGGTTATGAAATAATTAGTATAGCTAATCCATCACCGCATGCAATTGGCAGATAACTACAAATCGCGATTTATTTACAATAAGAATGATTAGTAGAGCATATATGGAATAGTATTCATTGTGTGTCCACATCCATTGTTAATGCTGATAGGAATAAAATACATTATTGTCATCCACCTAATAACTTTTTCATGCCATATATATCTTTATATTGCACATGCCTTGTCCAACCCACATTCCTTAATAATGTTAAGATTAACAAAAATAAGAATGTGTTCGTGTATAATTGTTTGATATAATTAGTTGTACCCTTCTATTTAATTTTTTGTACAAAGTATATTTTTAATTTTGTTCTGATTTTTTTTTTTAATTTTTCATCAGGTTTGTTAATACTATAAGTCTATAACGAATAGAGTAACATAAAATCAACATACAATTACAAATTCCTTTTACAAATTTATTTATTAAACACTTTATAGTTACGTGTTCGACATGCATAACTATTACTATTAACTAGGTGTATCTATCTATAAGATTATATATTCTTGATAGATGGCACGGATAAGATATTGGCCCTGTTTGGTAAATGGTTGTTGGCTGTTTGGGTTAGAAGGTATAATTAGTTGATAACATTGACTGATTGTAAAAAGTTGTTTGATAAATTAGTTGTTAGCTGATGGCTGTTTGATATAATTTCTTTTCTCAAAAAGCTAATTGAAAATGCTGCTTTGAGTAGCATTTTGAATTTAAGTATTTTGGAGTTACAAAAAGCTTATTAACCAAACAACTAATAGTGGTTAAATAAACCAAAATTGGCTGATAGGCTGATTATTTACCAAACAGGGCATTGAAGTTACCACTATCATCATTAATTTAAACAATTAAGAGTGTAATATAATATGACAGACAAGTAATATGAGGCACCAACGTTATTTGACTATTTCCTAACACTTTTTGTAGGAGTAAGAGTGATCTTTCCATCTCGATCCCCGTTTAGTTCACGGAAAATATTTAAAAAAAAAATGTGATTAAAATTTCATGCAAAAAATTACCATGAAGATTGATTCCCTTATTTAGTTGGTGAAAAAGTAATTAATGAGAATATTGATTCTGTTGTTTAGTTGGGATTAAATGATAAGGAATAATGAGTATAAAGACAAAAATATCCATACATAATGATAACGATAATAAAAGTAAGAAAGACAAAATTATCCAACTATGTGATACTTTCTTCCTAATTTTCATGAAAAACAAAAAAAAAAAAAAAAAAAAAAATCATGAACCAAACGAAGTTTTCCTCAAACTTAAGGAAAACTTTTTCCATCCAACCAAACATGCTCTAAGAGTTTTTCATTGTTTTCGTTCTAAAAACATTTTTCATCCATCATTTACGAAGTTCTGTCTCCCACTTATCAAAACTACCTCGTTTTGTGACCATGGTCCACGGTATAACAACTATCATATATGAGTCCAGAGAATATATAGAACAAAATATGTATTTCTCACTTCTTGAGCGGCCAAAGAATGACATGAATACACATTTCCTAAATCCACCGGAGTGTTAATATACAAAATGAAAAAATGAAAAAAGAATCGGATTTTCAAAACCCGGAAAATCCACCGGCTTTTGATATTGTCCGTCGTGCCCACAATCTCCTGCTCAAACCGAACTGAGCTGCCTATGTGGGCCCGAACGATGCTAATTTACCGGCCGGCGGGGCTTAATCGTTTTTCTGTTTTTTCCTTTTGCCGCAAACAATGGTGACCTCAAAACCATCAGCGTTTCCGAAGCACGAAACTAGGCGTCCCTTCTTCTTCACTCCCGGTTGTTTCGTCATCCCTTTCGCCGCCGCTTCCTCCGCCGTGAGTTCCTCCAGTATCAAACTCTCCCCACACGCGCCGCCCTTGGGGACGGGCTCCGCCGTTTTCGCCGCCGCCGCCGCAGGCGGCGGCGGCGGATTCGATTTCATTAACTCCGCCGCCACCACGGACGCCGACGGCCCGATGTCGGAGCAAACCTCGGATCCGCCGTTCACGGCGGATCCGTTGCAGGCCGAAAACTCGCCGGCGGAGAACGTGTTCATTTTCTTCTCCAATAAATCTCGGTAATCCGACGAGGCGCCGCTAACTTCGCTGTATATTGGTTTGCTGCGCGAGGCGGAGTTGAAAAGCGCGACTCCCATGTTGAGCATCCCCTGAGGGTCGGCGGAGGGGCGGCGGATCTGGAGAGCCATGAACCGCTCGTTTTTGTTCCCTTCCTGAGTAATGGTCCGCGTTGGGGGGGCGAGAAGGTGTTTCACGTTTATCCGAACGGTCCCGATAAGGACGTCTCGGAACCACGAAACGGAATAGATCTCCACGTTCACCGCGGACTCGTCGGACCCGAGGAAATCCTCGTCGACCCGGAAGGTAAACTTGTGGTTCCACGTCGGATTCGTCTGCCCTTTGGAATCGATACTAGTGCTCCGTTTCTTGCTCGGGTTGACCCATATGATGGCGTAGGAGCGTTGGGATTTGGACACGGAGGCGAGGTCTTGGGCGGAGATGAGCCTGATTTCGAGGATGTGGTGGGAAGGGGAAGGGCCGAGCGAGGAGGAGGGAGCGGAGGAGGTGACGGTGGAGGAAGCCGCCGACGACGTCGCGGTGACGGAACCGGCCATTTGGGCTGATTTCGCAGGAGGACGACGACGGGGCGGGCTAAAGGGGTGACATCATCAACGAGATTGGATCGGTGTTGTGAAGCGGAGAGAGGAAGTTAGAGTCTCCATGTCTCTTGATGAGGTCGCGATCGAGGTGTTAGTGCCGTAAGTTATGGCTGAATTTTTTCAGCCATTCTTTGATCACTGAATATTTGCTCTGCATGCATTGCATGTCGCACTTTAAAAAGCTATTCAAACATGATATTTGGGGAGTCATTTTTTAAATATTTTATTTACGGAAAAGAAAATATTATATGTATTCTTATTTTCTACTCCCACATACAAAATTTTATTAGTATGGAAATATGGAATTCGATGGGAGGTTGTAGTGTGGAGTTCGAATCCCATTAAAAACATGTATGCGTGTGTGTTTGAAGCCTATTGAAAACAACATGTATGGAAAGTTTGAATTGGATTTTTTGACTGCAAATGAAGATTATGATATGACTGCACGACACGTAATAATTTACCTCCATAGTGGTTCTAAGAGTAAATGTATAATATAATATTGATTTAAGAACCTAATCTGCTCAATTTGATAAATATAACTAAATTTTTAAAAGAGACATATAAATCATGGAAATAAAAGTGTAATTTTTCCTTATATTTATTTATTAAACTACTTAATCACATCTAGTCCGAGTAGTTACACAAACCTTACAGGTGTATTGCTCAGGAGTCAGGTCATACCAACCTTGCAATTCAGGACACAATTTCTTTTTTGAAAGAATAATTATATTGGTCAAACTATTAATTGCAACTGTCATAAAAGTAATGGCTCAATTAAATTTTATACATCTTTTCCTATATTTCGTACAATATTTATATATGAACTTAGATGACATACTAATGTTATTTTTATATAACACTTCTTAACTAGTTTTTCTCAAATTTATTTTAAATAAATGATTATGCAACTCATAATATTATAACAGTATTCTTTAACACCTGTCCTCATTTTGTGATAGGTAATTAAGATACCGTTTCATTAATTATTTGATATGGCCCGAACATAATTTTGCATGAAGAAGAAGAAAGAAAGGAATATATCACAGCCCATGCATTCTCTTTCTCGCTTACCAGCGTTTCAGTCGTCGTCCTATTACCGGACGACGACGATTATCCTTTCTTCTTTCCGGCCACCTTTTTCCGACAAACAAAATGTTTCCTCACGCCTCATACAATAAGCTCCTAGAAATCAACGTCATCTCCGCCCACGATCTCCCTCCGGTATCCAAAACGCTGCGCACATACGTCGTCGCATGGCTCGATTCCGGCCATAAATTAACCACCAAAATCAATCACAACGGCCACGTTAACCCTACCTGGAATTACCGGCTCGCCTTCCCTTTCGACAATCGGTTTCTCGATTCCGACAAATCCGCCGTCAATTTCGAGATCTATAACGTCGCGTGGCTCCGCGACCTTCCGATCGGCACCGCTACGCTTGCGTTGAACAGCTTCTTCCCGCCGCTCACCGCCAGAAAGCCGGCCGTGCGACACGCCGCTATTCCGATTCGGCGTCCGTCCACGGGAGAGATACAAGGAACGATTAACGTTACCGTCAAATTGATCCACGACAGTCCGCCGGAAACGGAATCCGGCAGTCAATTAAGCGTTTCCACCGTGAATAAACGCGACGACGACGAAACGTCAGGAGAAGATGAGGATAAAATTGATGGCGATCAGAATCCGGAGCTTGAAATTAAAAGTGCGAAGAGCGTGAAAATCGTGTCGGAAAAAGACGATGGTTCCCCTGGAGATATGAAACTGAGAAACTGTCCGTCTTTCAGCGCATCGTACGTCTCCGGGATGCGTCCCCTGCCGTCGGAAGTGGCGGCCGGTTTGAAGAAAGGGCTGTATTATTTTCCCGGCGAGGAAGATGAGTACGGCAGTTCCATATTCGAGAACTGGTCCGTCCCTGATGAAACCAAGAGCAAATCTTCCAAGGCCGTGTCCTGGCAGGTAGACCACAAGGTAATGTTGTAAAATTTGACTAAAATTGGTATTTAAAGTCATCATTTTTTAACCATTGTTGCAAAAGTCCAGTCTAATCTTTATACACCTCCTGGCCGCTTAATGCAACACGGATTTAGGGTGGTTTATGTGGCCAACTAGGCCGCTTAGGCGTTGACTGCCTAGGCCTCCTAGGTCAGTGCTTAAGCCGTCTAGTCGACAGATTAGCTACAGAGTATTTTTATTTTTCAAAATAGGTTATTTCAAACATCATTTTGAAATAACCACTCTTGGGTTCCTTGACATCGAAGGAGCTCGTAGCTATTTTTTAAACCATGTTACTAATATAATTTCTGCAGATTTTTTTTGAGTGAATGATAAATTGATTTTATATCCATTTGAATATATATAGTACTTTTTTAGAAGTTTAAATTGTATAACATAAGATAAGACCTTCCCTTACCGACAAGGAAAATAGTCATGAGATTGGGTGTGTTTGATAACTCTGAAAATGACTTCCGAAAAATATTTTTTGAATTTTTGGTGTTTGACAACGTTAGGAAAATGCGATCAACGGAAAATGTTTTCAGTTGACCAAGGAAAATTAGTTCTTTTTTCGAAAAATGATTTACAGAATTTTGTATGTGTAAGTCATTTTTTGGATGGGCCAAAATGACCGTTTCGCACGTTCTCGGTCAAAATGGTCAGAGCCGGACCTTTTTTTCCCCTTTTTCTTATATAAAAAATATTATTATTTTATCTATTTTTATATTATTTTATATTTTAAATAAAATAATAAAATATATAAGTATAATTCTACTCATTTTACAAAAAATGAACCAAACACAAGACATTTTTCCTTAACGCTTCTAGAAAATATTTTCTGAAAGTCATTTTTCTGCTGGGTAAACGGACCAAAAACAATACTAGGGAAATTTGAGACCGTTCTATCACTTATATTTTTTATAAATTTTTTTTATTTCCTACAGGGAATCCCGATGGCCGGAAAGGATCACGGCAGCTCCGCCGCATGGTCGTCTAACACGAAGAGAACGAAACTATCAAAAAATCACCGCCGGGGTCGCTCCGGTGGAGGATTGATGTCGTGTTTTGGAAATGCTTTAGGGCTTCGATTCCGGTTCATATGTGGGTCCAATTCCAAGGAAGAGAAGAAGAAGAAGAAAAAAGAAGCCGGCCGCCATTGTTGATGATTACTTGCTCCCCATTGTTCCTTAAACCCATCCTTTTTGTTGCCTGGGAAAAATGCATGATATTTTTTCTTTATATTATTTGCTGTTGTACATCACATCATATGTACATTGATTCCAAGTGAAATTTCTTTTTCTTCTTTCACATTTTCACCCTAAGTACACTGTGGTTCGAACATGAGACCTTAAAAAACTAGCAAGCCAAGATGTTTGATTTAGAAGAAATTTTGCCATCGGTCCAATATATAAGTATTATCCACAACATCGACTCAAATTTGCCTATTAAAAGTTACATTTTAAAAACTATTCTTAATTAGTTTAATTAACTCGAAAAATTATTTTTAATGAGTTTAGTTAACTGAAGATACTAGTACTAGGAATAAGTATGTAAAATATGTCATCAAATAAGGATATCAAATAGTAATACAAAACTATGAATTGTCCTTTTATATTAACATAAACATATGAGAATAAGTTGCAGTCTATACAATTATCTGCTAAGAAATTAAAGTAGTAAAATAACACTACAAGTTGAATTTAATAATAAATATTTCATCAAATTATAATCGAATAGAATAAACTTAAAAGAGAGAGAGAGAGGTGCTAAATTTAAATTATTTTTGTCCTCGATGCAATTTGCTTGGTGTCCATTTTTGGGCTTTTGGCTGCCAAAGATTTAGTGGATCAAAGTAGGCTAACATGGCAAATTGACTTGAAAAGCAACTTTTTGGGGCAATTGTTGCAATAAACCAAGAGATAAAGGACCCCACCTGTAATTATCGAGGTCCCCCGCCCACCACCGCAAAGAGACAAGGTCGTCATCCATCACCACCACTAGACTTGTATATTCTCTCATCGCTGACCATTAAAAAATGCCCACACTTCTCAGCCGTCGGATTACTTCAGTCTCCACGAACATATCATATATGAGCAAGTAATCCAAACCAACAGTCCAAAAACCACCGCTTACCCGCACGCAAGTGAATCCCCAATCATAGAAAACCCAACTTGATGTTAAACAGACAAGGCAAATCAAAGGTTGTAACAAATCCACCTTGTAATGTTTCGATACATTTTTTTTTTTATTTGTTTTTTGGGTCGGGATAAGAATACGTACAGTCGTATAGATAAATATTTTCTGTCATAACTCTTCACATCTTGACTCGACAGAAGTCACAGACACAGAATATGTGAGAGAATATAAATCACGTAACTTAATAGTATGCCTACATTGTCGCTGCTGAATTTCAAATATTGGTCTTTTCTCTCAAATACTACTTACTAAACAGTCTAAATCAATGGGCTAAACACGTGCGAACAAATATACGGATAAATTTCGTATTTACAATAAAACATGTTAAATTAATCTAGTTAAGAATAAAATTTGTAATCTTATCAATTTAACTTATCAATTTTAAGTTAAATTCTTCTTCTTTCATTATTAAGTTAAAATCAAATATGACCCTACTTGACTGGAGGGGTGATTGTTTTGTAATTTTGTTGAGTACTCAACAAAACTAAAATGTTAGGAACATAGCGGTCAAAATCATCATTATCGTCTTAAAGAATCAATTATCATTCGCTGTATTTAGCAAGTCAAGAGGAGCTCAATTCGAATCTTTCTATTAGGACACACGGAAGGAGCACCGAAATCTTATAGGACTCTCCCCGCCTGAGCTTCCCGGGACACGATTCGTCAGCCGCCGCCGGAATTTCAATCAGATTCCTCTTCTTCTCAAGGTTCAATCCTTAACTTTTTTGTATCTTTCTCCATTTTCATGATAAAGTTCTAGTCTTTTTGCATACCCACTTTAAGATTGATTCTTGTGATGACATATCTCTGTATCAAATCCCTTTTTTTTTTTGTAATTTTTTTTTTTGTTTTTCCTTGTTATTCTTGAACTGGGTTGTTCCTTGGAGCTTGAAGAACTGGAAGAGTATTTTAATTTTTTTTTTTTCTGGTTTAGGTTTTTTTTTCTGGAGGAAAGTTGTGGTTGGAGGGTGGGGCCATTTCTTTGGACATGTTGTGTGAATAATTATGGAGGTTGGGAAGGTGCTGTTGGGGGCATTTTAGTGATAGACAGTCTGTGATACTCTGATTATGGTTTATAACCCAAATTATGGTTCAATGTGTGTGTATCAGTGTATGTATATGTAGTATATCTATTTTTCTCATAATTGGTGTTTCTTAGAGTCATTGCCATGAAAATTTGAGTAGTGAACTCATCCATTGAATGAAACATATTGGTTGGCTGGAAATTTGTGTAATACCATCGAAAGAATGGCTGTGTCTGGCATTTGCTTAAACTGGTCTGTGATGGTTTGGAACAGCTTACCTATGCATTTGGCTTATGCGGAATGATATCAAGATTTTTTTGGATTACGAGAGAAACCGCAGCCACTATCCGATGGTGTGCACGGTGTAAAACCCGCCTTGTGACCCTGACCACAAGGAGGTAAACTAGCCTAGGTTGTCCATAGCTGACCGGCTCAAACTAAGAAAGACAATAGGCTGCTCCCACGAAGAATCAAACTTGTAACCTAGTGTTACTAAGTCAACAGCCTAACTAACTTGGTTGTGGTTGCCCTGATATCAAGATATTTGTTGAAACATATAAGGGGTCTGAAAATATGATTTTTTAAGTCTTTTAGCTGCCAATCTCTAGATCGGTGGTGTTAAAAATTCTGTTTTATTGGATTTTCTTGCACTTTAAGAGCTAGAACACTCTTTTTAAATTTTCGGAAAATTTAAGAAAAGTCTCTTAATAGTTAGCATCTGACTATAAATCTGTGGTATTTGGTTTTCCCTGTTGAGATTTGGTCCTAATTCCAACTTTGTCAACTATTCCACAGGTCAACTGGCTTGAGAGCCACTGTTATTTGATTTGTGCAGTTTGCATTGGATTTGAATTGGAAAGACGATTTGTGTAGTGAATGAGTTTTTAGTTCAATTTATGGAACAATGATGAATGCCCGTATTCAACGATCAAGTGAAGCACAGCACAGTAATGTGGGTGTCTCTGGAGCTATGTCTACACCTCTACCAATTCTACCTTCAATAGAAGAGAAATTTCCAAAGCTGCCAGGCCCGCTTCAAGTTAACCATGACCATGAGAGAACGGTTCACCCGCTTTCTTCTAGGTTGATGAATACATCAGCTTCAAGTGGCGGGACATTGGGCCTCCCTACCTCATCTTCTTCTGGATCGCAAAAAGACCTTCACATTTCTACCCAAGAAAACAAATCTCGTAATTATCCATTCATTTCAAATTCGTCTATAGATGGGCCATCTTTGGCCTCTTCGCATTCAGGTATACAGTCTAGTGCACTGGACAGTTATCCCGTGGGGGGCAACGGTATTGATTCCTGGAGTAAAGATGAATGCCGAGATTTTCTTGATTATACAACGAGCATTCCAGCTCAAAATGGCCAGGTAGAAACAGTTGCGGGTGTCATGTCATCTGATGACCATGCTAAAAAAACCGATTGGCAAGAATGGGCTGATCAGCTAATTAACGATGATGACACTCTGGCGGGTACCAGTTGGAGTGATATTCTTATTGATGTTGATGTCCCCGATCCGGAACCCAAGGTTCGTTCCTCTACCCTGATGAGTGATGCCCGTAGTGTGATTTATTATTCTGAAAATCTTAATACACTCTCCACTAGATATCCTTGTTCTTTGATTGCCTTGAAGCTTATGCTAACAAACGCCAATTTACCAGTTTCTTTCCTTCTTTAGTACTATGTTTCCACCTAGGTTCCATGTTCCTGTTTCTTACTAAATCTAGATCTTATAAATGATACCAGCTGTTGTTACCATCGCCTGATGTTCCTGTTCCCCGGCCTCAAATGCTTCAGCAAACTCCTGCGCTTTCCGAACAAAATTTTGCCGTTGCCAGTCCTTCATCCGCTGCTGCTCTGACCAAACCACGCATGCGTTGGACTCCCGAACTTCACGAAGTTTTCGTGGAAGCTGTCAATAAACTTGGCGGTAGTGAAAGTGAGTGGCTTGCTTCCCGTTTCTTGTTTAACTTAAATTATTGTAATCTGTCCCATTCTTATTATACCTGAATTATGATCTCGTACAATAGAGGCAACACCGAAGGGAGTACTGAAGCTCATGAAGGTTGAAGGGCTGACCATATATCACGTGAAAAGCCACTTGCAGGTATGGAGAGACAGGGAGTTTTGACTTAACTGGCTCCTCCAAAGTTTAGCAGTAGTTGCTTTTCTTATAAACGTTTTTTGCTTTAATGGATTGCAGAAATATAGGACAGCCAGATACAAACCAGAGCCTTCAGAAGGTAAACATTATCGTTTGGGTACCTCGTAAAATTTTTGTGTAAAAACAGATCTCTGTGACCAATTGCCATTCATAATTTCATATACTCGTGTCTTCCTAAGCTTATTTTGTTCTAAAGACTGACCCATCGCTTATTCTGAGGCTGTGCATGACCTTGCAGAAACCTCAGAAATGAAGCCAGCTAGTGTTCCCGAGGAGGCTGCATCTCTAGACATGAAAACGTGAGTGTCTCTCCTATCCTGTAATTCTATAAATACCCGGTAACCCACCCTGAGAACTTCTGGACGATTGTTGAAGCAATGATGAAAGCTTGGGTTAAAAATGGAGCACGATGATTCCCGCTGCTTAAGCTTTGCTGAATTGCGTCTTTGATTCTCTCCATTGCCTCTGAACATTTCTTTGTTTTTGTTGGCAGGACTATGGGCATAACGGAAGCACTACGGTTGCAGATGGAAGTTCAGAAGCAGCTTCACGAGCAACTCGAGGTATGTGAAGGTGTAAACCAAACCGGGGGGTTTCCTCAGCTCCTTTTCGTTTTAGTGCTAATATAGGCGCTAATTCCCCCCAGATACAAAGAAAATTGCAATTGCGGATTGAAGAACAAGGGAAGTACCTTCAAATGATGTTTGAAAAAACGAGGAACATGGGGAAAGAACTAAAGGCATCTGATGATGAACCCCCTCTCTCCCCGCCCCCCGCCAGAGGACAGGACTCCCCTCCCAACGACAATCAACAACTCCCAGACCAGGATAACGCCAATTCTGAACTGGGTTCAAGTAACAAGAGACCTGAACCGAGCTCACAAGAAAGAAACGCGTGTGAGCCTCGTGACTCAGCAGCCGGGAAAGACTTGGACTCCCCACCACAAAAGCGTGCAAAAGTTGATGAAACAACAGCACCTCATGAGTAAGTTCCTGTAACATTTGACTATGTAGCATGATGATGTGGTAAACAAAGAATGTGTTTACGCGAACTGGTTTTGTGACATTATTGAATCTATGATTTATGTACATTGGTGTTTCTGCACCGCCTATAGTTAGAGACTTAGAGCTATCCTCATTGCTCAGTGTTTATGGGAATCACCATTCTTGAATCCTTGAAATAACTCTCACTTGCAAGAAAACAGGAAGAATGTCAGCAAATTGAATCTGAAATGAAGGAGGAATGCATGCACCATCCAACATTGACAGTCTTAGTTGTGGGGGTGGGTGGGGAGGGGGGTAGGGGGGTGGGGGGCATTTATTGATATCTGCCTTGAGCATATCCCATCAACATCCACAACTGTAGCATGTGATAAGGTACTGATTATCATCGGCGTCAATAGTATCAAGTACAATTATGTATAATATACTCAATTATACACAGGGTTATTAGTAGAAAGTCAAACACCTGCAAACCTCGAGCATGTTGTCTCACAGTATAGATAAATCAATCGACAATCTTATTCTATTCTTTATAGATATGTTCAACTTCTGATTTTTCAAATTCAAAATTTTAATTACTCCGTCTATTTCTACTTTTGATATGTTTGTTTATTCACAAGTCAAACATGCCCTTTTTTGTAGATTCATTATATTCCCAAATCTTTTCTCAACATTTGAGCTTATTAACAAGTACATAGGATGATGTAACCTTATCTTATCTTAAATACAGTACTAATACTATATAAACAAATTAAATGAAAATTGTGGCCAAAGACCTTGTGGTCTAGTGGCACCCAGTGTCCAGGTTTAGACTCTCACATGAATGATAGGAGTGTGTTTGATCCTCAGTAGATCAGTAGGTTGAGAAAGTAACAGATAATACATTGTAACAGAGTCAATAGTACTAAAAAAAAAAAAAAAAAACAACTGTGGAAAGCTACCTTGTGTTGGAGTTATCAACCTACGTGGATGTCCATGTCTTGTACTGGTCAATGGTTTTTGTAGTCAACAAAACATGGCAATGAAATCCGTTACGACTTACATGTACCCAACAACAAATATATATATGAAATCTGTTACGTTGTTGATGTGAATTGAAGTGGGCACCATGTTTGTTGTGACTGGTTGATTATAATAAATGCAAAATTATTATTTTTTTATTTTAAAGTACAAATTTATAATTTTGCTCGTTTTCTATATTTATTACTAATTGACTTAAAGACCAAATTAGTTGCTTAACTTTTGATTTTGTTGGTCACGTCAATATGAGTATAAATGTCTTGACAATTGACGAGATGGCAACAAGCCAACAATGTTATTTTTAATTTTGTCCGATCAAAGAGAGTAGTGAATTTATTAGGATCTCAGAATTACGCAATTAAGAAAAAATACATTTGTTTCAATTGAAGTATTGTTGTGAGAAATTATTGATGATAAGAGAGCTCTTCCTCATAAACGTACTCTCAAGAGTGGGAGTTTCTACGTTTAAGAAACGATTCATTCTAAGAAATATTTAAAAAAACATTTATTAAAAAATAAATATTGTTGGAGATAAAATATAGAATAAAAGTTACCTGAGGGGAGGGTACAGTTCATTATCAATCACTGTCAACCATTATTATTACATCCAGCTTCACCATGAGGCTATGCAACCATTTGCAGTTTTTTCACATGATTTCTCTTTTTTTTTTTACTTTTCATAATTACAGACTATAATTATGATTAAAATATCATTTGTTCAGTTTCTTGAAATCACCATCCCAAATATTTATTATTATATTAATAATATTATTTGGATGATGATAACACTTACTTGAGGATTGTACTAACTACTAGGCTAATAGTCTCCGAATCATATATACAGGAAAGATAAATCATACCCTATGAAGATCTTGTACGATTAGGTATGATTGTAGTTTGGTTTGAACCGATCGAAGCCAAAATTGTACGTCCAGTTCCGGTTAACTATTTTAACAAACCAGAATCGTCATTCTGGTTTAAAACCACATATATATATATATATATATATATAAAAGGCCACAACCCATGTGGCCTTCACTTTTTTAGTTCTACGTACACAACGCAAGTTGTGATGTGCGCAACAAGCTTTGCGCTGCTGCATGAGGCCGCAATTGTATACATGTAATGACATGAATTTGTTTTAGCTTACTTAAAATTTTAATCAATATAATGTGCGGTGATAACTATCAATCAAGTTGGTCGAGTAATTAGTTTGATGATCACAAAGTTTCAATTAAGTTCAACTCCTGGTGGAAGGTTTATTGACTTTCTTGATTTGAGTCGATGAATTATGACCACTAACTCTACCCAAAACACACACTTAGAGTAAATGCTGAAAAAAATCTCTTTAAAAAACAAAAAGAAAAGGAAATTAAAGTATAGTTATGAATAGTAGGTGTTGGAGTGGCTGGGACAATGGATAGAAGCAAGCTAAGCTAAGGTGAAAGACATTAAAACGGTCACCAACGCAACAAACCTATTTAAATACTAACCTCTACTACGTAATAAGACTGCCTTGGAAGCTATGCCACTGCTCTGCCAAAGCCACCTTGGAGTTGGTAGTTGCCCAGGTTAACAAATATTATTATTATGAAATTAAACCTCAATTAATCTCTCCCACACTGACAGCTACCTCCCTACCACGTGCCTTCCTCGTGCATTTGGATATATGAATGGAAGGTGAGGACAAAATAGATCAGAAGAGAAAGAGAAAGAGAAAGAGAAAGAGAAAGACCATTTATAAATGTTTGAATGGATAGTAGATAGTGGATGGGAGAAAAGAAAGTAAGTGAGAGAGGATTATTTATTTAGATGACAAAATCCTCATCAACTCTACTTTTGGGGTCAACTGAACTAATGATGAGTCAAGGCTGTTACAAGCTAACTAATTACAAATGCTATATTAAATATAAGTAATTATGAATAGATACTACGTTGAAATTGTAACAGAGTCAATAATAAAAAATATATATATATAAGTAACTTTTTTCATAACCACTTTTTCAACCCAGTGAAGTTCGAACTCGCCACTTCCATAGGGGAGTAAAATCAAGCGCGACTAAACCACAAAGTTTTGGCAAAATTAATAATATATTTAAATATACTAACTTGTGATGAATTATATATTTTTCTAATATTGATAGAATAACACCATTAGTATATTAAATGCATGGTTAATTTGCTATTCTTTTGCCAATGTTATATAGTACTTATAAGCACAAAATTTAAACTTAGTTTAGTGGTTTTAACTTTGTAATATCAAAGAAGAAATAATCGTATTATTTCCTAAAATAAATAAACACCTAATTAACATTCCTGTAATTTCCGACAGACAACAACTTAAATAAAAACGGAATAAAAGACAGGGAGTCGGTTAGTTGTCCGGGAACGGGCCCCACGGTTCCTAACTCCTAAGCCCTGCATCCGCGGGCCCCACAAGCGACTAAACATCGCCATGTCACTGACTCAAACTTCCCAAACTGCCCCTGTCCGTTATTCCTGTCTTCCAACGACCTCCAAATGTCCGGAATTTGCCATGTCAAAGATCCGACCCCCACTCCCCTAACCCCCCCCCCCCCCACTCCCCTATTTCTTTTCTCACTCTCATTCTTCACGGACGCGTGCGTGCTCACAAGCTTCTTGCTCATAATAGAAGTAAGGGTTCAGAAAGAAAGAGAGAGAAAGAGAAGAGAGAGAGAAGAGAGAGAGAATAAAGATCTTCAGACAGAGATTTACCAAAGAGTGTTTTGTTTTTTGCAGTTTCAGGTACACACTATCTTTCCCTTGTTTCATCATTATTGTTTCTAATAACGTTTATTGGGCTGTTAATTGCACTTATTGTTGTTATCTTGTGGATTAGATGCTTAAAGCTGTCATCTTTTTGTGAAAATCTTGCACTTTTACCTTCTGGGTATTATTGTGATTAAAGCTCTCTGTAGTACAGTGATGAGATAAAGAAAATCTTGGTAAAATTTTTTTCCTTTTCACCCTTCTGGGTAATTTTCCTGCCTCAAATTCAGTGTAATTCCTAGCCTCTTTTCTGTTCTGATCTACTCTCTCTCTTTCTCTCTCCCCTCCTCTCTCTCTCTCTAGATAGATTGATAGAGGTGCTTTTGAGAACTCTGAGATTTGGATTTCTTTATGCATTTGTAAAGGTAATTTTGGGTGTTTTGGTCATTGAAATTTGTTGTGGTTGCAGTAAAGTTGGTTTCTTTTTTCATTGTTTGCAATGTGTTTCTGCAAATGCCTGAATCAAGAAACTGTGTGTGTTTCTGCAAATGCAATTGACAGGGATAATGGGGAGGAAAGGGAGCTGGTTTTCTGCCTTGAAAAGAGCTTTGAGTTCTGAGAGCAAGAAGAAAGATAAGGTCTGCACAGGGGATTCCAGTTCCTTAAATTTGATTTCTTTAATAATAAAATGTTTCTGAACCTTTTAATGAAGTGTTGGGTTTTTGTTGCTAGGCTGCACATAAATCTAAATGGTTTGGGAAGGAGAAGAGTGCAGATTTGGGGTGTTCAAGAGCAGAAGCTGTGGCAGCAATGCCCCCATCTGAGCAGGAGAAATTGATGGAGGCTGAGAGTGAGCAGAACAAGCATGCCTACTCGGTGGCCATTGCCACCGCGATGGCTGCAGAGGCGGCGGTTGCTGCTGCTCAGGCGGCTGCAGAGGTTGTCCGCCTCACGGCTGCTGCCCATAGCTCGGGTAAATCCAAGGAAGAGATTGCCGCTATCAGAATACAGACCGCCTTTCGCGGTTACTTGGTCTGATGCCAATACCTTAAACTTAGTTTAATGTTTATGTTCATGTTTGGTTCCAAGAAATTTCTTTATTTGGTTCCAAAATGATTGGGTTTTCTGCAAATAGTAACAATTAGTGATTGAGTTTTCTGCAAATAATGATGATTCTTCTATGTTTGAGTTTTGTGAAGGCTAGGAGGGCATTGAGGGCTCTAAAAGGACTAGTGAGGTTGAAAACAATGCTTCATGGGCAATCCGTGAAGCGACAGGCCGCCTCGACCTTAAAGTGTATGCAGACGCTAGCTCGAGTCCAGTCCGAGGTTCGGGCGAGAAGAGTAAGAATGGTGGAGGAGAACCAAACTCTGCAGAAACAGCTGCAGCAGAAGCAAGAGAAGGAGCAAATGGTGTCTGTGAGTGCCAATTCTTTAGTTTTCGCCTTTTCTGTCTCAGGTTCTTTGAGTACTAATGGGGTGAAGTTTGCAGGAATATGGCGAGAATTGGGATGTCAGCACACAGTCTAAGGAGCAAATTGAAGCAAATCTGCAGAGCAAACACGACGCTGCCAAGCGAAGGGAAAGAGCATTGGCTTATGCCTACACACATCAGGTATATCCGTGTTAGGACCTGCTCTGATACCACTTGTTAGGATGAAACGCTTACCGCTAAAAGTTATAGTGAGTAGTGAAAACGCAACTTTATTTCCTTATACCTGCATAGCAGTCAATGCCATGTTTCGAAAGGCAGGGTGTTGGACTTGGCCCTTCAGCCCTCTGCCCAACAATCTGGCATTCTTAGATTTCTCTGATTGTTTTCTGCATTTGATCACATGTTCTTCGGTTTTATGTGTTCGTAGACGCTAAGGAACTCTTCGAAACCCTCACACCAAACATTCATGAACCCGAATAATCCCAATTGGGGGTGGAGTTGGCTGGAGAGGTGGATGGCTGCAAGGCCCTGGGAGAGCAAAACAGCAATAGACAGAGAAGAAAGCAATGCCACTTCCTCTCGCCTCGACGACAGTAGGCCTTCACCATTGCCACACAAGCACGCCCGTCGTCCTAGCTTCCAATCGCCCTCCACGCCAACCTCAAAGCCGAGAAGACTCAGGCCTCAGAGCCCGAGGGGGAGCTGCTACGGGGAAGACGACTCGAGAAGCCTGGCCAGCGCGCAGTCAGAGCGCTGCAGGAGGCACAGCATCGCGGGATCATCAGTGAGAGACGACGAGAGCCTCGCCAGCTCTCCCGCCATTCCCAGTTACATGACTCCAACAGAATCAGCAAAGGCGAGATCGCGAATGCCAAGCCCTTTGTCTTCAGAAAAGAACTATTCCACGCCCGAGAAGGCAGCCGTGGGATCTGCAAAGAAGCGGCTTTCCTTCTCCGGCTCCCCTGGCGGCCCGAGGAGGCACTCCGGTCCACCAAAGATAGACATTAGCTTCAGTAAATACCTCAATGTGCATTCCTAATAAGGGTCAGTTAAGAACTTGAAGATCTGCAAAAACCAACTGTTTTATCTGCCATCCTTAACATATACAAGATTATAAGCCTAGGAGTTCCAATGTTTGTTGTATTGAGTGCCATTTGCTTGTGGTTTAGTTTTTGGTGTCTCTAACTTCTTGTTTTCTCCCATTTCTTTTTGTGCATATCATCATGATGCATGGTTTGTATGTGACAGAAATCTTGATTTCCAGACTAATGAGAATTCTCTTTACTATTGTTTTCCTTGATTATCTGTTATGTTATAAGATCAGATGATTCTGAATGGGATAATCATATGCATAGAATATTAGCAAAAAAATAATTAAATGAAGACAGCATAAATACAATGATACACAAATTTTTACATGAACCCAACCCAAAAAAATAAAACCTAAGGCCTAGCTACCTAAGTAGCTAAATCACTAATGTGTATTAACAATCTATAGATTTTTCAAGATACTTGTACACTTGTGCTTGTAACAAGATCAATTCTATACCCTCCACTTGGTAAGAATAGAAACCTGTATCATGTACTATCAGGGCACACTTTAATTGGTCAACCGTGATTTACTTCCTCCTCCAATATCAAGACTAGGAGCGAAGTTTGAAAGTGAAAAAAAAATGTGAATTTTTTTATTATTAATATCAAATAAAAATAATATTTGTTATTTCGGGTTTATTATTATCTTGATGGTTAAGAGTTCATATGTAATGATCGATTATTGATTATAAGTTTAAAAAAAATACTAGTTATTTTGATTTTTTGGTCATTTCTTTGTCAATAATAGCTACTTTTGATTTTTTGGTCATTTCTTTGTCAATAATAGCTACGGTGTATATTAATTTAAAAAAAAAAATTACTCCGTATTTCAATTATTAACCAAAAAAACATACCGAAAATGATCTTACATGGATTCTTTGCTTGGGCCATAGTCAAGCACTTGAATCATTGTTGTACTATCAAAATGCTTTGACAACATTCTAATAATTACTTGTTTTGTCCTACCATGCCTGGGTCTGCCTCACTGTTTAGTGTTTACTGAGCTTGACCCCATCATATTGACTATTGAGTCCAATGGGTTGGCAAGGAATAAGATTGTTTGGGAATTAGGGATAAGAGCGCATTCAATAGTTGTAGTTTTTTAAAAAGTTTTTGCAGGTGTGTCTATAAAAGAGAATATGTGAGGGGAGGGAAAAAAGAAAAAAATATAAAAATAAAATCTGATAAAATAAAATTTAAAAAGAAAAAGCAAAAATTTAGGCGTCCAGCTGGGCACGAGCGTCTCAAGCAAGGTGCATTTCCTTTTCTTCGTTCTTGGTGGGTCTCATTATGGAGACAAAAACCCAGCCTCACCTGCAAGAATCTCATTTCTTCGATCTCCTCCACATAAGTTTCGATTCCTTACAAACCACAATTGGGGATGCCCTTAATAAAAGTGATAAATTGTGTTAATCGGATAAATTAATAGAAAAATGTATTTTGGATTAAATAAATATAATTCACTAACCTTAAAAGAACTACTATTTACAATAAGTTATTTATTAAATATTGATTTTAACGATTTTGACGAGATAATTGTATAAGTTTATCAATACTACTACTCCTTAATTGACTCTATTACACTCGCAGCTCGAGAGTAGCAATGTTTAATTACCATATCCGACATGAACTTGGAACTACGAGAGCACCAAGTCAGAATAGTAAATTAAATGCGATCAAATACAACGATTTTTTAAATACTTAATGCAGGGTCATTGCACTTATTACGGAGAGCATTGTCTTTATTAGATAGCCATGCACCACATTTATTAAAGAGTCATTGCACTTATTAAGCAGAGAGTTGTTGTGATTAGAAAGTCGTTGTACTTATTATACTAGATTAATTAACAATTAATCATTATAAATACTTAATCTCGTAACAAGCAAGGGACACGTACGTAAAATTTTGTACTCAAAATTATGAATAACACAATCACTTAACTACTTGTCTATCTACGCTTTGCTCTCTAAGATATTCATAATTAATTTTCCAGTAGCATTTCTTACTTTATATATATATATATATATATATATATATATATATATATATATATATATATATATATAATATGAATTCCGGGTACATATTCTATATTATGTGCTTAACAGCAGTGCAAATAAAAGCAAGGCATGTGAGGATTTGAGAGAGGTAGGCAGAATGGTAGGATCTTTATTCTTTGGATTGAAGGTCACGCTGTCATATAATATAACATACAAAAAAAATGAGTGATATATATTGAATTGTCAGTAATTACAGAGTATATATTAATTTATAATAATGACTATCTTTTTGTCCGGTGAACAACGTGGTACCACGTTCGCAAATCGCAAATGTTTATACGGAACATTTGTTTTTTTTTTTATTAGAGCATCCCAATTTTTAACGGTCCATAAATTTTATCATGTTTTTCTTCCCCCAAATAGAATAGAGGGGGAAGAGAAAATGTAGAACAAAAAAGTATTACACGTGTTTCTAAAAAAAATATATTAATAATTATTCCAAAACGCCAAGCTCAAACGCTGCTTTTAGTAGCGTTTGAGTTTCCAGCGGTTTTGAGCAATCCGCTGCTACAAACCACTGGCTAATCAAACGTTTTCTTCGGCGCCGAAGTTGGCGGATCCGCCAATAACCAAACATGCCCATTGTATTTAACGACATTTTAACGATTTTGATGACGGATGACAAAAAAGTGGTCATGCTACAATAATACTAAAAACAAATGAGAATATTCTAATAAATTTAGGATTAAAAAAAAAAGTAGATTGGTACTTATAAATTTTGGAATAAAAATAAAATTACTCTTTATTTAATGATAACATTATTTGTTGCAATTACGCACATGCATATTTATTACCCCATAATCATTAATCAGTATTCTTTATTAGAAGGGCAAGATGATCCTAATTTTGTTTTTAATAATTTATTATTATGTTAAGTATAAAATTACTATATGGCATGATACACGCAACAGATATAATTGACCTATATATATAATATAAACACATGGATAGATTCTTTTATGGATATAGTATTTAATATGAGAAATGGATAAAGTTTTGTTTTTCCTTAAAAATTTGATTAACTTCTTTATAAAATTATTGTATAACTCAAAAAATAATGTTATTTTTTCATTATGATTTTATCTCATAATGTTCATTTCTTGATATGTAATAAAATTCTATTTATTCATTGAAAATCATAATTTTAAATAATTTGCTTTAAAAAAAAGTGTGGCATAAGGTGCTAAAAATAAAATAATAATAATAATAATAATAATAATAATAATAATAATAATAATAATAATAAATGATGACGATGAGCCACCTCTGCAATCTTCATCACTTTCTGTCTTTCTCCTCCTGATGCGGAGATCTCACATTTGTTTTCAGAAATTTGCAAAAAAATTAAAATAAAATTTTAAATATCCCTTTAAATTCTCCTGACAAACAAAAATAAACAAATTTGATCCAAATTTAGCTTCATTCTTCATTTCAATCAAGTTCTGTGTGTATATGAAACACATATAGTTACATAGTTGACGACACTGTACATTTCTCTGTATGTACATATTGAAAGGCTTGATCTTATGCAGCCTGATTTGTAGAAACAGTTAAGGTTTGTATTCTGGATCTGATTTGTATTAATTTTGGCTGGTTCTTTGAGGATTAACTGAAAACGAACGTTTTTTGTACTGATTGGGTTTGCATTTTAGTGTATAGAGTGGGGTAGTTAATTGAGCTAGGGTTTAGAATCATGGCGTTGGGACCCGGGAATGGGGATCATGTGGACTCATTTTGCAACTCAATACAAGTAATCAAGAACGTGTTATCTCCGATTGAGTCGAGTATAAGGAAAGTTGCAAAGGATTTTGAGCAGAAATGGCCTGGATTCAAGGTTGGAGAAGTTGATGATAGCACAAGTGTGAAGAGAAATTGTAAGAGTATGGGTGGTTCTGGTGAGAAAAAGAAGAGATTTGCAGTGAAGGTGCCAAATGATGTGTTTGTAGGGACATTTTGGGGCTGGAAAGGGTTGAAAGAGAAAAAAGGTGGAGGAGCTTGTAAGAAAGGTGATGGGGATTGGTCTTTGTTGATGAATAAGGTTGGGGAAAAGCTGGTTCAGAGGATGATTACTGATGATGCTTGTCCCAGTGAGAATGCTGTGAAGGCAAGGATTGTACATGAAGTTAGGAAACAAGAATTAAATGATAGAGCTGTTATGGTATCTTCTGATGAAAGATTGAGTCAAAAACAAGGGAAAAATGTATCAGTTGAGTTGTTTATGGGGTTTTTGTTTGATCAGCTAGCTCAGAATCATAAAAAACATGACTCTTGTGGTTTTGGGAAGGGATGTTGTGCTGACCTGGAAGATCCAGTTTCTCCTGCTGTAAATCAATTCGATCATTTGAATGCGCTTACTAGTGTTTTCGAGGGCAAGAGAGCTGATGCAAACCGATTTTTAGGGAACTTGAAGTTTGCCAGAGTAGGCAGTGTCCCATCGAGTGCCGATGGAGTCTCTTCTCCTGTAACTGAAGACAGAGACAATGCAGTCAATAGTTCTAGTCCTCTTGAAAATAGTGTGGGCAATTCACCACAAAGATTGGCCAATGGGTTGCTTAGTATTCCCTTGTCAAACATTGAGCAGTTGAGATCAACTCTTTCCACTGTTTCATTGTCTGAACTAGTCGAGCTCTTGCCTCAGTTAGGTCGACCTTCTCAGGACCATCCCGACAAGAAGAAATTATTTTCCGTTCAGGATTTTTACAGATACACAGAAGCTGAAGGTATGCTTTGATTAAGCTTTACGGTGAGTTCACTATTTCTTGATTTCAGGTGAAATGCTTGGTCAGAAATGCTTCATGTGCTTTAATTTGAATTCAAAATACAATTTCCAATCAAAGATCCCGGTCTGAAATGGTGATATTAAATTTGTCTTATTTATTAATTGAAGTTGTTCACGACATGTTGATCTTTTCCTGAAGTCGATAGTCATAGTGCACAAATAAGCTAAGTGGCTTTAAAAGCATGAACTTGATGAACAGTATGATTTGAGAGTTGATTTGGTTCTCTTTCAAGAATGGTGAAAGTGAAATGGTATAGACTTTAGAAGCATGGGGATTCGGCAGCAGAGCCAATGTATAGTTACAAGTAGATTATTGCACGTGATTTTCACTCTCTGTATTTTTCTAAGGCTCCCCTTCTAAGGAAGAGGAACCAAATGTCTCCACCTGACATATTATGCATTTAAAATGCTTTATGCACGACATTTACCCATTTCTGTGGGCTGTTTGGTTTCTGTCAATGTGAGATCACTTCCGCATCAAACTAGTTTCTTTTGGGCTTATCTATAGGCATTTGGATGCAAGTAACTCCATGGCTGCATTGTTTACTTTCTATTGACCCCGCTCTTATAAAAGATATCTATAATCCATTTCACTCATGTAGGAAGGCGGTTCTTTCAGGAGTTGGATAGAGATTGTGATGGCCAAGTCACTTTGGAAGATCTTGAAGTTGCCTTGAATGACAGGAAACTTCCTAAGCAATATGCTCATGAATTTATGCGCCATACAAGAAGTCACTTGTTTTCAAAATCTTTTGGTTGGAAACAGTTTCTGTCTTTAATGGAACAGAAGGAGCCAACCATTTTGCGGGCTTATACGAGTCTTTGCTTGAGTAAGTCGGGGATGCTACAGAAAAGTGAGATATTGGCCTCATTGAGAAATTCTGGGGTTCCAGCAAACGAAGACAATGCTGTTGCCATGATGCACTTTCTAAATGCAGATAGAGAGGAGTCCATCTCCTATGGACATTTCCGGAATTTTATGGTCTTGTTACCATCAGACAGATTACAACAAGACCCTCGGTAATGTACTAACTGAGCTGTCTTTTTTTTTTTTTTTTTTTTTTGAGTACTATTGACTCTGTTATAATGCAATATTTGTTCATAACTGAGCTGTCTTTTTATTCCTCCTCTAATGTGTTGTACACTAAAGTGGTAGTGTTTTGCATTTCTTCTCCCACTTACCCAACTAAATAAACGTATTTCCTAAAACATGCAGAAGCGTCCAGTCTGAGACTGCAACTGAAGTTTCTGTTGCACCACCTAAAGAGATGCCCGGTGGAAATGTTCTGAAATCAGCATTGGCGGGAGGTATTTCCTGTGCACTGTCCACGGCATTAATGCATCCTATTGATACTGTTAAGGTACAACTTCCCTCGAAAGGCTCGGATTTGAGCTGTCATTGGCTTCATGCATATGTGAATATGTGATCATGGCAATTACTTCTGTTTATGTACTATGTATAATGTGCTAAAAAAAATCATGAAGTTATGCATTATATTAATCATGAGTACTCTAAGATGTGTTTTTTTCCCCTTAATTTATCTTTTAATAGACGAGAGTACAAGCATCTACACTTACCTTCCCACAAATCATGTCCAAGCTCCCGGAATTTGGATGGAAAGGGTTATACAAAGGATCTACTCCAGCAATTCTAGGGCAATTTTTTGGGTGTGCCCTTCGTGTTTTTACCTTATTTTTGGTGATGTTCTTATATATATAGGATTTCTATTGGCAATTTTATATATGCACGTGTTCCCTTAATTGTAGCCATGGCTTGCGGACTGGAATTTTTGAAGCAAGCAAGCTTCTGGTGATAAATATTGCTCCCACCCTTCCAAATATGCAAGTAAGGCATATAAAGATTGCATTTTTAGTTGTCTTGGTTTTCCATTTTTCTTGTCATAAAACCGTGTTTCTTTTGGATGACAACCATAATCTGTGAATTCATACAAAGGTTGTTTAATTGAATATGTTATGTACATTGATATTTGTTGTTTTGGAGGTCATTAAGTTCACATTTTCGGAGGTATCACGAGATGTTGCTTCTTACTGGGCACACTTAATTTCTAGGTTCAATCCACGGTTTCATTCTGCAGCGCTATACTTGGGACAGTAGTCCGAGTGCCATCCGAAGTGTTGAAGCAAAGATTGCAGGCTGGTCTGTTTGACAATGCAGGGGAAGCAGTTATCGGTACTTGGAAGCAAGACGGTCTCAAGGGTTTCTTCCGGGGGACCGGAGCTACTCTCTTCCGTGAGGTTCCGTTTTATGTTGCAGGCATGGGCCTCTACGCTGAATCTAAAAAGGTATTGATGGGTTTTGATAAATGATAATGTAACAATTTTATTGCTCGACCTAAATTGACTGGCATTTATGATGATGGTATCAGGCAGTTCAACGGCTTTTAGGGCGAGATCTGGAGCCGTGGGAAACAGTTGTTGTCGGGGCTGTATCTGGAGGTCTGACCGCTGTTTTGACAACGCCATTTGACGTGATCAAGACCAGAATGATGACTGCTCCCCAAGGCAAGGCGGTCTCAATGTCAATGGTAGCGTTTTCTATAGTGCGTAACGAGGGCCCCCTCGTGCTGTTTAAAGGAGCAGTTCCCCGGTTTTTCTGGGTCGCTCCTCTCGGTGCAATGAACTTCGCTGGCTATGAGCTTCTCAGAAAAGCTATGGGCTAAAACGAGGTAAAACTGGCTCGATTCATCCCTGTTCACTTGGCTCTGTCAAAATCTCTCTGCTTCTCTGGTAAAAACTATGATGTTTTTAGCATATAGCATTTGTTGTAAAAACTGTAAATTGCCATTGATGCACATACAGAATCAAAATTACTGCAACAGAAATGGTGTGTATGTTCCCATAGAGAAAGGTCAGAGGTAATTGTGTGAAAAGTTGGTTGAATGACTTTGTTAAAAGTTTAACACTTTAATTAAGTTAGATGCATCATTGGCTATTGGTTAATGACTTTGTTTGCATGTGTTCATACATAATTTCAAAGTCCACAACAACATGGTTGGTGCACTTTTGAATTCATATTTTGATCTTTATCAATATAACATTTTTGAAAAAAGCTTAAATTATTATAGTTTATGATATTGTTAATAGCTTGAAGGAGTATGTGATGGTTGGAATTCGCCTCCACTGAGACTTAATCTCATGACCTCCCATATAATAAGAATCACTACATGTCATCTGAGCACAAAGTGCTTAGAATGTGATGGCTGATTTAATATCCTAGCAGATGGAAGCCAAAGCTAGGATGGTTGACTTTCCGATCACAAAGGTCAATAAGTGCTCATAAAGGTTGGTATATGCTCTATATATCCCATCAATTTTGGGGTTTGTCATACATGCAAGAAACCCTAATTGAGGCATAAATTATAACTTTACTACTACTTTGCAACTACGTAGTACATTTTTTAAAGATATGTTAAAGATGTATTTACTTCAACTCTATACTTTTTCTTTCTCCAATTTTATTTTTATTTTTCATTCTCTATATATGTGTGTGTGTGTAAAGTATTCCTTTTGAGTTTATAAAAGAGAAATATATAGGTAAATATATTATCTTTTCTTTTTTATAGAAAAATTAATAATTTCTCTAGTTAGTAAAAATATTATAGGGTGATAAATTTTGAATTTAAAAAGAAAATCATGTTGAGTAGTATATTTTACAAAGATTAAATTCCAATTTAAATATATAATAAAGTAAAATGCTCTTTATTTTTGTCCCTTTATTATTTTACTTTTTTCTTTTCACGGATAACCTTTCTTTCTAAACATTACTACAATTTAAAAGTCCACTTTTGAAATAATATGTCATGTGGTCGGAAAAAACAAGTCTAATTAGCCTTTCTTATGCGTCTCAATTTCTTCTTTTTTCTTGGATAACAGGAAACTCGCAAGTATTATTTAAGGGTATGAATTACGTAATCATTCTTCTATAGCTCTATATAATAACTTGCAAACAACATAAGGGAAGTAAATTACACTAGAAAAATCATCGATGACGGACTCAACTAAGAGACTATTAACTAGAATCAAACTCGTGATAATATGGGGGTGTGGTTAAGTGAAAGGGACATATTCATCTTTAATCAAAAGTTACTGTGTTATCATTGACTTTGCCTACAATTCAGCGATAGGATTAGTCACTTTGTTATGAGCTATTTTAGTAACGCATTATATATATTGCATATTTTATTTTTCTGCTAGTAATTATGTGCATGCTCCATGCTAGATGTCACACTAATATTTTATGTTGAATTTGATGAAGACTTCCTTTGTAATTATAGGCTAATAATTACAAGTTAAATAATAAATTAATGTGCATTATACAACATAGCAATTTGAGACAGTTAATAAACAAACTTATGAAGTAATTATGATCCAGGTCAGTAAAAAATGTGCATGCTGACGAATTATAATTTAGATTTTTTAAAAAATAAATATTGTGAATTATTACATTTTCATTTTATACACGTGGATGGATAAAGATGAAGCATGTGATCATTGTGATCGAGTTCAAACATTTGCCTTGGACGTTAGAATTAGTAACCAATTTCAAGAAACTAAATTCTCCATGGAGGGCCCATATTTAACGACCAAGAAGTTTCCATATGACTTTCACTCATTATTATCTTTATTATCTTTGATATACGGAAAGTTGAATGAAAAATTTTTAATTGCTATTTAAAAGTATATTTTTAGTAAAACTTGTTTTGTGATCTTATAAGTTAACCGTAATGAGATATATTGGTTTAAATTTACAAAAAATAAAAATAAAAAATTATAGGTGAGTGAAGTCGACTAGTTCATATAAATTATATATTATTAAGCTATGAGAAAATTCTAACTTGTAGTTACTAAGTTAATTGGTTGATCAAGTCAATTGAAGTTATCCCTGCTTTCCCTTATTATCCTCTAGACATACATTGAGGATAATGTAACATAAACTAAGCATTACCTATATATATTATATCCTCAAGTATGGTTTAATATTATTATAATGATCTCCTTGTATTGTACGTGTGTATCTATTATCTAGTGATGGATTTAGAAGTGTATAGCGTTGGTATTATGATATTTTCAACTTCTTACGACGGGTGGTATATGGTATTGTGACACATATAGTGTTTAATTTTTTAAATTGACAAAATAACTTACGTTAAATTTATCGTGTATCTAGCTTCGGTTGTATTTAGTCATTGTTAAAACTTGACATGTTCATCATTATTGTGGTTGCACTTAGCATTAATTCTGAAAAGCTACACTAGATTTTTATTTTTATTTTTATTTTTATTTTTTTGTAGTGACATAGATAACACACATTCTTTTCTAGGATTGGAATGAAATATTTAGATCTCCTGAAAACAAAAGCATTTGAAGACTTCTTGAAACTTTAGATTAATTGAAACTTAACACAATTATATTTTTAAACTTTTTACCAAAAAATGATAGCGTTAATATTGGGAGTTAATTTACTATTTTTAAAAAATAATGAAAGTTTAATTTTAAAAAATGCAGCATGAAATATATTGGATCATATCGTCTCCGAGTTAAAGCTGTGGCGTCCCGGCCGGCGCTGCACAAAGATTGGCATCTTCCGGCGAGAAGAAGGCGGCGGCGTTTCGGTGGCTCGACATATCATCATGCTACTGCGGCGGCGGCGGCGGCGGCAACGTCCAATCAACATGAGCGTTCAAATTGGCGTTTTGGCATTGTAAATTGAGCATCTCCGCCTCGGCCTTGGCCAACTCAGCTCGCAACGCGTTTATTTGCTTCTCCAGCCGGCAAACGGCGCCGGCGCAACCGTACACCGGATCCCTAACCCTCGCGTTCGCCTCGTAAACCATACTGCTCACTGTATCCGCTCTCCGATCCTCCGGAAGTTCCTAATCAAACATCAACACAATTATATATGCTTCTTTCTTTTTTCCTTGAAAACTAGGGTTCATTGCTAGAGACTGAAAGTGTGTAAAGATTATTTTTAATAGGATCACAAGTAGATAAACTAGTCAGATTGTTTATAACTGATCAGCTCAAATTGATCAGTATGATAGAAAATTGAATTTGAAATCTTGTGATTTCAAAACAAATTTGATTGAGATTAAACCGGATTAATTATTAACTCGATCATTGATGTAAAGTTGAGCGGCGAACCTGCAAGGTTTTGATGATGTTGCTGGCGCCGAAGACGCGGTGGGCGATGGTGAATTTGAGCGGCTCCGTCGGGGGAAAGTAGGGCGCCAGGACGCAGCGCTCGACGCAGCGGCGTCGGAGGAACTTGCATGCGGCGCAGGGACTGAGAATCACGCCCGCCGGCGGAGGAGCGGAGCTAGTAGGAGAAGTCGCACCACCGCCGACCACAGCCATTTTCTAATTTTACTTTTTTTGGTGGTGCCGTAGGGACGGGGAAATGGCTGATATCTCTCTATATATAGCGGTAGCTAAAAAAACATCTTGATGACATAGAGATTGTGACGCACCATCAACCGTCATGAGAACGTAGCATAAACGTTGTTAATTATAAGATTGATTTCACTATCTTTTACTATAAAAAATACTAATTGTACCATCAGACGGAGTGTAATTTGCTTGCACGGGTTAAGCTTACTTGTTAAGTAGACAGTATTTGGAAGAAGAAATTAAATATTAAACTTTGACAACAACAATGTAGAGATTATGATTAAAGTGGACAGATTCCTTGTTGGCACGGACATTTAGTTTTGTTTGTTGAGTCATTGAGTGATCGTGATTTACATCTTTTCAAATGTTCTGTCGAATCACGTCTCGTCACCTTTTTCTTCATGTTATAACACTTTGCATCACCCCTTTGACTGACAAACATATGTCCTTCACATGTCGGATCGTTGGCATGTGCCATAAACATAACCTCACCTATATAAGGCACATTTATTGCTTTTGTAGGGGACTTTTACTTTACTCAACTACTCAAGATCTTCTCGAAAATTCCAACTCAATCTTCGGTCTATAGTAACCGAATCCTAACACCCAAATACGAGGTAATTGAACCAGAGAGACCCAACCTAACTCGCACATATAGGAATAAATTATATCGGGTACATTAACAATTTTGTAAATGTAGCATTCGGGTTGTCTATTATAATATTTATAACCCTAGATATTTTATCACCACAATTAACAAAACTTCTTATTTGCTTCCATGAATGCAAGTTCTTGGCCGTGTAAATTATTCTTCTTCATTTTTGTTTTCTATTCTTGATCTCGTTTTTCTCAATAGAATCACATATCAACAACATTAACCCACTATCTTTCTAAACTAAGTGAATTAACTATTCAGGCCCAATGATTGCCAGCTCATGAAACCATGACCCAACTATCTGTTCTCTCTCTTCAAATGTGTAAAATTGAAAGCCCTATCTATCTGCTTACTAGTGTGACCCAATACGCAACACTAGCCCAATATATTGCTTCATTTTATCATATTGTCCATCACCATTGTAAGGTAGTTTTGCCATGGACCCATATCCACATTGCAAGGTGAATTCAAGTTTATGTTTACACATTTAAAATTTTATGTTCACAATTTTTAAACTCTATATTCATAATTTTTAAACTCTATATTCAATAGTATTACACAATTTATGAATCTATATAACAAAATTGTGAATATTGAGTTCTAAAATTGTGAACATGGAGCTCTAAAATTGTAACATTAAGTTCTAAAATTGTGAACATAAAGTTTTAAAATTGTAAACATGGACTGCTAGGTGGACCCGAATCCATAGCATAATTTGCCTGTGTATTGTATTTCACAAAGTAAAGAACGTAAAATCCTTCGTGGACTTCGTATAATTGGAACAATTAATATAAATGATTACTAATCATCAATCTCATTTTCAAAAATCTCTAGAGATATGCTATTTGAATTGCCAAATTTCATTTTCAAAATTTATTAGTTTGAAAAAATCTCCATGGTCACGTGCAATGGGCTTCACTAGGTACAAGCGGTAAGAATCTTGTCGAGAATAAGGTTATGTTTGGCAAACCTAGCTGAAAAGGTAGCTGAAAGCTGAAAAGTAGCTGAAAACTGAAAAGCTATAAGCTCGAAGCTGAAATCTGAAGAGCTGTTATGCTTAGAAGTGTTTGGTAAAATTAGTTTTTTGATAAGCTGATAAATGTAAAAAGACTAAAAAGGACATCTTCATACAATTTAAATAATTTTAAAATTAAATAGGTTTGTTTATATATTAAAATATAAAATAATGAAATCAATATATTTAAATAAAATATAAAGTAAGAACATATATTTGAAATATATAAAGTAAAAAAAATATTTATAATTCATAAGATTAGTTCATACAAAAATTAATGTTCAAACATAAATATCAAACTGAAATTACAACCAAACATAATGAAAAGAAAATGTCAAAAGGGTTTTAATTGAGAGGGGTAAAGGATGTCATTTATTTAAAATAATGAGGATAAAGATGGAAAAAAGTTAAAAAGCTACTAGCTTATTTTGAAAAGCTACCCCAAGTAGCGTTTCAAAATAAGCTCTTATTTTAAGCTACTAGCTTATTTTGAGAACATTACCAAACAGAGCTTATAGCTTATTAGTAGCTTAAAATAAGCTATAAGCTCCTAAATAAGCTCTGCCAAGTATAGAGAACCTTTTTGAAATAGGGACTAAAGGACATTGTCTATGAGAGGCATAGAAGTCCATTTGGCTATGTCTAGTCTTCTATATTCATATCAAATAGTTGTAAATAACTAAATACATAATCAACCTTCTATAGTACAAAGATTTCAAGTTCGAAGTTTTGCCTTATTCAAAATATAAATATTTTGCAATTACTAATTGAGTTATAACGTATTATAATATATTTAATTTTTGGGGGATTACATTACAATAAATCCAGCCTGAAGATAGGTGCAGAGGCTTAGGTGCATGTTAGACACTGGAGAGGAGAATGAATGAATATATAAAGTAATTAGCTCCCTAATAATAATAATAATATAAATAATAATAATAATCATTTTCTTTACAATAATAATAATAATTGTCATTTTCTAAGCAGCCATCATCTTCTTCTCAACCTTTTCTTATTTGCATTTTGCACCCCACAACTAATTGCTTTTAGCCTTTGCCACCCCCTTCAGAACTTCTCCTGTGCCAGCTGTTTCTGTTCAACACCCAACTGTATATACATAGTAAAAATTCTTTTTATAAGCTCTCTATATTGGACTATGGTTTTTTTTATAATTTAATTTATTTACATTTGCCACTGCATGCCTGCATGGATGGCAGTTTGACCACCTATAGATATGTGCAGTTTACAGTTGGCAGTGGGGCCAATGGATCTGTCAGCCCACGTGACAGTGTAATCCATGTCCCCCCTCAAAAAAATAAATTTACAATCCACAATTTAATTTTTATTACATAAAAAAAATTGAAATAAATAAATCAAAATACAAAGTATTGCGTGCAATTTCACTTAATTAATTATTTAAAAAATAAATACCTGCTTGAGGGGCAACTGATTTGGGCTTCATCATTAGGGCCGGATCTGTAGATATTGGGCCGACAGTAGCGGATGGATACATATGGGCCTGAAGGCCCACAGTCGGACCATGAAATTGATAGAAAGGATACACAGGCAGCATCAAATTTGCACCTATAACAGGCTGACCTGGATACAATTGAGAGTAATGCCCGTTCATGTTGGCCCCACCGTAGTTTACCTTCTGTGGACCACCACAACCCAAACTATATCATAAATTTTCGGTTTCTCCCACTCAAAATTATAAAAATACACTAAAATAATATATTAGTAAATATTGATTTTGTAACGTTTTCGTGTTGTAGTCAATACAAACACGCAAGTATAGAAGATTGTATTGAATAATATCAGTATTGTTATACTGGTGTCAATAATTGTACTAAGTGTAATGTATCACCATCAAAGGGCATATATAAATTTGATTAGTTTAAGGTTTTTGGAATATGAAAATGTATGTATGTACCACGACTTACATGATTGTAGTTTACGTTTGACGGAATGTACGCAGGAGAATACCTAGAAAAAAGGAGGGAAAAAAATTAAATATAGAAAATTGCACGTGGCGCCACTGTGATTGCATGGACCATTAAAATTAGTGAAGAAGATGTAGGGGATACCTATAGAAAGGAACGGCTTGGTGATTCAGGTGGCGCCGGTGATGGAACGGAGAAGCAGCCGCCGCCTGCGGCGGCGCTCCTGGTGGATAGTACCATTGCACGTAATTTGTGGGTGGCGTCGAGGTAGCTCTTGCTCCAGTGTTGTGCCCTTCACATTATTAATATATTATAAGAAACCATTTTTTTGGAAAAAAATTATAATATCAATCAATACCAAATATAATGTTGCAGCAGATATGGTAATTTTTTTTTTTTAAATACTCATAATTGTTTATAAGATAATCAATCACCAGAATTTAAATTTATAATAGCTCATTTGAAATGGTAACATGAATGCAGATAGATTAATTTTTATTTTAGAACTATTTTAACAGTGATTATACTCGGTGCAAAAGATCCCGATTAGGGCAACTTAAAATTGTAGTAAGAACTTTAGAAATAATAAGGACAGACTAGTACCTTGGGGAGGCGGGGAGGTAGTGGAGGTGGGAGGTGGTTTGGGGCGGCGGGCGCCGAGAGAAGCGAGGTTGCAGTTGGCACGGCGGCCGTTGATGAGCGGCGACGGATCGGCGCAAGCTTTCCGGGCGGACTCGGCATCCTTAAAAGTGACCTTAATTTCAACGAATTCATATACATCACAAAAAGAACATTCAACAGCAAAATGCGGTTCACAAAACACAATTTCAAAAATAGTATAATGTGGAGGAATTGAAGCATACAAAACCGTAGCCCTTGGATCTGCCGGTGAGCTTGTCGGAGATGATTACGGCCTCCAAGATCTCGCCGTACTTTTCGAAGTGCTCTCTCATGGCCTCCAATGGCGTCTCCCATGCTAGCCCTCCCACAAACACCTTCGTCAACGTTGTATCGCCGAAGCTTTGATGATGATGAACACCATTGTTGTTATGGTTAACGTTGTTGCTCATCATCATATCCTCCCTCGTTTTGTCCTCCCAATCTCTCTCTCTCTCTCTGTATATCTATATCTATATATGTATATAATCAATCAATCTGAGAGAAGAACAGAGCAAAATTGAAGAGTGTGTACACTAATATTTATATACTCCGTATATAGTAGAAGAGAGAGGGACAGACAGAAGAGCAGGACAGTTGGAGATTGTGTAGAGGCCATTAATATGGTCTCCTTTTCATGTCCTACCTGGCTTTTTTTTTTTCCTTTTTTTTTTTTACATAGGTTTCCGGTTTGCCCAAAAAATAATAATAATTAGTAAAATTAATATAACTCAAAACTTTATTTATGCAATCTTATTAATTTGAATTCAGTTTGAATATGATATGATATATTCATATATCTCTATAAAATTTAATTTTTCCAATCTTATGATTGTATTAGTAGTAAATGATAATTAAATGACTATTAAAAAGATTTAACGTTTGAATTTAAAAAATGAAATGGAAAATAGAATGCACGAGAAAAACGATTACGGGCCAAAATCGGGCCTCACGTTTAAGTGGCGGGCTCCTGCTTTGCATCGCATAGTCGATCTGGACAGGCCCGCTTGAGACCCAAGTGCCAAAGTCACGTGAGGATTCCATTTCCCATTTTTGGGAATGAATATATGTAACATGGCCAGCTGTAAGCAACTAAAGGGCCTTTTAGTACATTAGATAAAGAGCCTGTTTCTTCACTGGCATAGTAGCACCACATTCTCTTTTTCTTTTATTTTTTTACACCTCAACATTTTCAGTTCCGTCAAACTAAATCATAGACTAACTTCGCGACTCACACAAAAATCCGTTTTCAAAAAAGTGGTGAAATTAAAACAATTAGATCATTATAATCTCATTAATCTCTCAACCCCTCGGGTTGAAACATCCAAAAAATAGTTAATTGTTCTTATATATTACTCTAAATACAGTTTATTCAAAAAACTTTTTAAAAATATCTCAATTATTCATTAAATTTACCTGTAAAAGATAAAATTAAACTCCATAGATTGGTAATATATTTTTGTATTAGAACTTATAAAGCTATAATCTTGTGTCACCAAATCTTCCCTAACAACTATGGGCAAGGGCAGATCTGACATGTTAGATGATGAAGGAAAGTAAAGAAAGACAAGATGCACATGACTGGTAGGAGGTTATAATCTTATTCAAGTACATCAGTGATTTGTAGGTATATATGATGATTGGTAGTTTCAGAAACAAGATCTATGTTTTTTTTTTCTTTTGGTACAACATAGTCTTAAGTAGAGTATATGTGACAATATGTTTCAAAATCGACCAATAGTGTCTAAGGATGGGATACATTTGAATGATCTATAACTAAAGTAGGTTATCGCTTTAATTACACGCGATTTAATTAGTGGATTTGGGTGTTTTCATCTCAAACATTTTTTCATCAAATTAATTTGAATCATTTAGTAGTTTTTCAAAACAGACTTTTATTTTAAGCTACTGGCTTATTTTGAGAACATTACCAAACAGAACTTATAGTTTATTAGTAGGTTAAAATAAACTATAAACTCCTAAATAAGTTATGCCAAACAGAGCATAAATGAATATATATTTCGAAAGGTTAAGGTACCTAACTCGTACGAATGTTATATAACACAATCAATCAAAGGGTCATCATATATATGGATTGATAATTGATTTACGTAATGTACTAAAATAAAGTATCGGTGTCTCAAAAGGAATGGTTAAATGGATAAAACATAATTTTAGTATCAGAAAGTCGTGAATTAAGCTTTCCATCAATTTGTGTTAACACACTGGCTGGTTGGAAAATGCTCTGAAACTCTCGCTATCTCTCTTATTACTGCTCTTATCATGGCTGCAATTAAGGCTAAACTAATGGTCTACCAGACAAATTAAACATCTGATCTGATTAGATTTCAACAACTTTTCTTCATTCTCTTTAATTGTTTTCAAATTTTGTTCGTTGCACGCATTTACATTTTACAGTTGGGAATTTCCTGCCTCATTCTTTAATTATATTTATTATAGACTCTTAATATATGCTAACTAAAATTGCTTCCTTTTTAATTAATACACTATACACTGAACAAAGTAAGATGTACAATTTTATTCAATATACAATATAGTTTCTTAAGACTTAATAATGTGCAAAAGTGCCTGGTTTAGTGGTATCAAGTTGCACTTTTATATGGGAGGGAGTGGGTTCAAGCCTCCGTAAAGTAACTGTGATGTTGTAATCATGTACTTTAATTTACTGAAACGCTTGCATTCAGTCGCATATTAATATGGGCTTTTGTTCTTTTATTACTCTCTTATCAATATGTTATTATTTGGTGGGTATAAATTAAATTATTAAAGTAAATTTATAATCTATAATAGGCACTAAACTTTTAATAAAATATTGAAAAACTTGTAAATAGTGGGCTGTGGCCTGTGGGGAAAAATGTAGACCAAAATGTTGTTGATAAATTCAATCAATTTTATTATTTATATTATATTATCTTTTCTCCTTTCTGTTGACATTAAAAATGAATGCTATCAACTATGGTTTTGTAACTGAAACAGCCATTGATGGAGGGGAGTTTGATGGGTTTGAGCTGGCGAAGTATGATCGAAAATATTTCCAAATTGCCAGCTGTCCAATGATCAAGTCACGTGCCACTGACGTGTTGCATTTTGTTGGACTCGGAGAAGGTAATTGAGGTATTGTAGGATTTGTAGCCATGTCAATCGAGTTAATACCCACGATTTAAAGTTAGTTTTATTGGGTTATCGGACTTATTGATTCGAGTTAATATATATTTTTATATTTTGTTGGGTTGGCCCTAACACTAAATCTCGGGCTGTTGGACTTATCGGATGGGTTGAACCGCTGAACTAAAATTGAAAAATGCGAGTGGTACCCACATTCGGTGGAATGGAATGAGTTTTGAAGAAATTCACCCACGATGTTCACGGATATGGATTTATTTCATGACATGTAAATGATACAAGTCACCTTATAAATTCACTACATGACATGTAAATACGTAATGTTATTAGTAGGGATGTTAATCGGGCTAGTCCGTTTGGTTTCGGTTGAAGGCTAGCCCTGTCAGGATTTGAGATGTCGAATTTATTGGTCCGGACTAATCGAATTTTATTTTTTTTTGTCAGATTCAAACTTATTGACCTTAACTACTCTAAAACTCCGAATTGTTGGACTTATCATACAGGCTCAACTCAAACTTTTGGCAATTTTAAATTAACTTTCCAAACTTTCAATTTTAATAAACTAGCACATTTACACTAATAAATATAAATTTGTACATCAATCAATGAATCTAAACCTCTATTTTTAAATTCTAATTAAAAATAATTAATATACTTACACTATAATATAATATTTATAGCAATTTTTTTAATTTTTCATTATTTATTTTCATACAAAATATTTTATTTTTTAATATATATGTCTTAAAATTTTATTTAAAAAATATTAAAGATGAGTTTACTTATAAACTTATGTTTTGTTCCAAATCACTTCTCTAACAAAGAATAATCTTATGTGACTCATGCTATCGAGCTAACCCGCTAAATTTTATATTCAGACTACCGAATTTATTTTCCTTGGATTGAATTCAATATTTCTATTGCATTTTATGTGTCATATTCAATTGAAGAAACTTTTGTAATATTATAACACAAAAGCATGGAAGTCCATAGTCATATATGCACGGTTACATTACAAGTGTGCAAGTGCTCGTGCATCAATTCAAAACAAAGTCCGCATCCAAGCACCGACATATATACGAAAGCCTGTACAGAATGCTCGCAAAGTAAGGAGTATTGTATTCATCGCCATAGCTTCTACTAGCAATCTCTTCACTTCAATCAAGAACATCAATATAATGCACTTTTATGTCAATGCACTTGCACTACAAAACCAAAAACTACAAATATTTTTAAAAATTCATCTTATACAAACACAGAGAAGCTCAGCAGCAAGACCCAGATGCAATTCCAAGCTAAGACTGCAAAATTATAAAGGGAGTATAGCATTTTAGTGATCAAATAACATCATAAAATTGCAAAGAAACTCAATCCAGAGAATTGAAATTGAAGGAAATCTACAACATAAAGCAACAATAATATTCATAAATCTCTAGCACATATGATGAAACTTCTTCCTAAGGCAGGTGGAGGAGAGATTTAGGAAAATGGTAGGTGCATTCTATGGAGTATATATAGCACTCATGAAGTGTTTAATGTTTATTTGATGAAGAAAAATGAATGAACAAAAACTATGGCACACCCCTTTTATTAATCAACCAAATCACAACACATCATATAAAGTAAAAAATAAGAGTAAATGTAGTATTACTAAGAGATTTACCCAAAATTTTGACATTTGCCAATCAGATGATGAACAAGCTAAGGTGAGGGCATCCTTAATCACATGGTTTCCAAAGATGCCTATCCTCTGCTATTGGATCCCTTGTTTTCTTCCTTAAAATCATTCTGAATTTATCAGTAAATTAAAGCTACCCAAATATAGGCTAAACAGACTACCACACCATTGATGTAGTGAATTGACAGTTACCTCTTTGTATTTCATCAAATACGTTCTGAGTGGCTCAACGTAATTCCCAAACCCTAAGGTGTTCAGAGAATTTAACACATCATCTCCAGTTAGTGTCTTCCTTTTCTCTATTTGGCCCCTTTCACTTGCTCTGTTTATGAACAATCATTTAGAAGCAACTAAAACCACAAATATAATCACGCATCAAGTTATCATTGCATTACCACAAAAACTTATCCATAAAATGTGATATATAGATAGATAGATGTATTGGGAGGAATTGAAGGATTGATGGATACATACTCGCTGGTGATGAAGCTGATGAACTCGGTTGCGCATTCCTCGACAAGGAGTTTGGCCTCCGCGGTGATATTTGCGTCGTCAGGCAGGGCCTTCTTCATGATGCGAACGACGTTCGCAATCGGCAGGCTCCTCACATACTCGGGGTTATGATTCTCTGATTGAGAGCTCTGGTGGCTTCCGCCGCCGCCGCCGCCGCCAGGAGCTCCCTCCATGCCTCGCCTCCTCCGCTGCCGGAACCCTGACCCCAATGAGTTCAAAATAATCACATACTCCGTAATAATTATTATTAAAAAAAAAAAAAAAAAAAAGGAACTGAATATACAGCGTAACATTCAATGATTAAATCCGCCATTGTTAAGCATCTAAGCCGATCATGGAGGAGAACCTACCTAGAGAGATAGAAAAAGAGAGTCGCGCGTTTTCTCTCTCTCTCTCTCTTCGCTTTTCAAGAATTGATTTGAGAGGATTTGGATTTGGCGCGCTGGAACGCTCTGATGTGCTAACCGTTAGAGTTGGCACTTGGCAGTGGAGGGACGGAGAGTTCGGAAGACAAACAAAACATTATATTTATATGCAGAGATGTCAATCGAGTCAATACCCACGATTTAAAGCTAGTTTTATTGGGTTGTCGGACTTATTGATTTGAGTTAATATTTTTTTTTAATGTTTTGTTGGGTTGGCCCTAATACTAAACCTCGGGCTGTCGGATTTATCGGATGGGTTGAACCACTGAACTAAAATTAAAAAATGGGAGTGGTATCCACATTCGGTGGAATGGAATGAGTTTTGAAGAAATTCACCCACGATGTTGACGGATATGAATTTATTTCATGACATGTAAATGATACAAGTCACCTTATAAATTCACTACATGACATGTAAATACGTAATGTTATTAGTAGGGATGTTAATCGGGCTAGTCCGTTTGGTTTCGGTTGCAGGCTAGCCCTGTCAGGATTTGAGATGTCGGACTTATTGGTCATAACTAATCAAGTTTTTTTTTTTTTGGTCAGATTCAAACTTATTGACCTTAACTACTCTAAAACTCCGAATTGTTGGACTTATCATGCGGGCTCAACTAAAACTTTTGATATATTTAAATTAACATTCTAAACTTTCAATTTTAATAAACTAGCACATTTACACTAATAAATATAAATTTGTACATCAGTCAATGAATCTAAACCTCTATTTTTAAATTCTAATTAAAAATAATTAATATACTTACACTATAATATAATATTCATAGTGAATTTTTAATTTTTCATTATTTATTTTCATACAAAATATTTTATTTTTTAATATATATGTATTAAAATTTTATTTAAAAAATATTAAAGATGAGTTTACTTATAAACTTATGTTTTGTTCCAAATCACTTCTCTAACAAACAATAGTCTTATGTAACTCATGCTATCGAGCTAACCCGCTAAATTTTATATTTGGACTACCAAACTTATTTTCCTTGGATTGAATTCAATATTTCGATTGCATTTTATGTGTCATATTCAATTGAAGAGACTATTGTAATATATAACACAAAAACATGGCCAAAGACCTTGTGTTCAAGTGGCATCCGGTGTCCCGATTAACACTCCCACATGGATTCAACTGTTGACTCGTTGTGCTTGAGAAAGTAACTATTAACAGATACTACATTGTAACAGAGTCAGTACTCAAAAAAAACACAAACACCATATATGCTCGTGCATCAATTCTAACAAAGTCCGAGTATTGTATTCATCGAAGGCCACCCAAGTTAGGAGTCGGACTTGGTAACTTTCCGTTACCAAACCAACATGCTAACTAATTTGGGATTACCTCCAAACCAATAGCAAAATCTCTAAAATAAATCGTAACTAAGCAAAAGTTATCGATTACATCTTGTTGAAAAATGTAGTGACATTTTTGTAAATAGCTAGAATTTTAAAGTGCAACTAGTAACGCTATAAAGTATAATTATCAACACTATTGAGTGCAACTAAGCAAAGCTACAAAGTACACATGTTCGATCACTACACTTATACATATGGCTGGTGCGCTCTATGGTATTTTTAGTTGAACTCTATAGTGCTATTAATTACACTTTAAAGTTCGAGATATTTACGAAAATGTCGCAGTGTTTTATTTTCCCTCTCTCCTAATTGCTTTAAAGTCGTTAGAGCTTCACAAATCAACTGTGGTGAGTGCTTCATAGTACTCTCTTGCGGCATGTTTTTATTTGATTTAAATCTTAGATTTACAATCCCAAAAATAAAAATAAAAACTATTTGGATTGCATGAGAGATACTATGGAGATAAGTGTCCTTGTTGTACCCGATGCAAACCGTCACAGTATCACAAAAAAATTTCCATATATATTTTTATGTGTGTATAAGAAAGTGAAAAAATTTCATCCAAGAACATCAATATAATGCACTTTTATGTCAATGCACTTGCACTACAAAACCAAAAACTACAAATATTTTTAAAAATTCATCTTATACAAACACAGAGAAGCTGCTGGAGCTATGCTTCCATCTTGCACCAGCAAGACCCAGATGCAATTCCAAGCTAAGACTGCAAAATTATAAAGGGAGTATAGCATTTTAGTGATCAAATAACATCATAAAATTGCAAAGAAACTCAATCCAGAGAATTGAAATTGAATGAAATCTACAACATAATAAAGCAACAATATTCATAAATCTCTAGCACATATGATGAAACTTCTTCCTAAGGCAGGTGGAGGAGAGATTTAGGAAAATGGTAGGTACATTCTATGGAGTATATATATATATATATAACACTCATGAAGTGTTTAATGTTTATTTGATGAAGAACAATGAATGAACAAAAACTATGGCACACCCCTTTTATTAATCAACCAAATCACGACACATAATATAAAGTAAAAGATAAGAGTAAATGTAGTATTACTAAGAGATTTACCCAAAATTTTGACATTTGCCAATCAGATGATGAACAAGCTAAGGTGAGGGCATCCTTAATCACATGGTTTCCTAAGATGCCTATCCTCTGCTATCGGATCCCTTGTTTTCTTCCTTAAAATCATTCTGAATTTATCAGTAAATTAAAGCTACCAAAATATAGGCCAAACAAATTACCACACCATTGATGTAGTGAATTGACAGTTACCTCTTTGTATTTCATCAAATGCGCTCTGAGTGGCTCAACGAAATCCCCAAACCCTAAGGTGTTCAGAGAATTTAACACATCATCTCCAGTTAGTGTCTTCCTTTTCTCTATTCGGCCCCTTTCACTTGCTCTGTTAATGAACAATCATTTAGATCAGAAGCAACTAAAACCACAAATATAATCACGCATCAAGTTATCATTGCATTACCACAAACAGTTATCCATAAAATGTGATATATATAGATAGATGTATTGGGAGGAATTGAAGGATTGATGGATACATACTCGCTGGTGATGAAGCTGATGAACTCGGTTGCGCATTCCTCGACAAACTCTTTGGCCTCTTTGGTGATCTTTGCGTTGCGAGGCAGGACCTTCTTCATGATGCGAGCGACGTTCGCAATCGGCAGGCCCCTCTCAAGCTCGCTCACCTCCACTTCTGTTTGAGAGCTCTGCTGGCTTCCGCCGCCGCCGCCGCCGCCGCCGGGAGCTCCCTCCATGCCTCGCCTCCTCCGCTGCCGGAACCCTGACCCTAATGAGTTCAAAATAATCACATACTCCGTAATAATTATTATTAAAAAAAATAAAAAAAAGGAACTGAATATACAGCGTAACATTCAATGATTAAATCCGCCATTGTTAAGCATCTAAGCCGATCATGGAGGAGAACCTACCTAGAGAGATAGAAAAAGAGAGTCGCGCGTTTTCTCTCTCTCTCTCTCTTCGCTTTTCAAGAATTGATTTGAGAGGATTTGGATTTGGCGCGCTGGAACGCTCTGATGTGCTAACCGTTGGAGTTGGAGGGACGGAGAGTTCGGAAGACAAACAAAATATTATATTTATATCAGTGTTGGGTTAGTTTATCCAATACATAACTTCAGTTATAAAAACAAATACTCCTTATGAGTTAATATCCAATTTAGTCTTCTATAGTGATTTTTCTCAATTTAGTTATAAATGACTTTTTATGTTTA
This sequence comes from Ipomoea trifida, assembly GCA_003576665.1. Lineage (NCBI taxonomy): Eukaryota > Viridiplantae > Streptophyta > Magnoliopsida > Solanales > Convolvulaceae > Ipomoea > Ipomoea trifida. Next base: position 3,618,756 of record CP025654.1, read on the forward strand.
ATTAGGTCATAATTTTATCCAATTGAGTTATCAAGGACTATTTTGAGTAAAACTATTATAGTCTGAAGACTAAATTGGATATTAATGGAGGTGAAATTACCAAGTTATATTAACAAAGGACTCAATTGAATAAAACTATCAAAATTGAGCACTTAATTAAACACAAAAAGTCGTTTAGAACTAAATCATGAAAAACTACTATAGTCGATGACTAAATCGGATATTAACTCAAAAAAATATTATACTCCATACCATATTAAACTTTTGTTTGATATGGCATGTTATTATTCATTCGTCCCATTTTAATAGAAATAATTAAAACGAGAATTTGTCTAAAATTAATTTCAAGATGAACACAAACAAGAGTCTATAACTTTATATTAATTACGGAGTACTTGTCTTTGTAATGTAACCGTACAAAGGGAAGAAAAAAAAATGAAAAGCTAGATAAGATAACACACAAGCACAGTCACACATGATCAGTGTTTAAGACTCAACTTTCAGCTCTTAAAGATAAATTGTAAAGAACCCTTTTCAGTGTGTCTGAAGCTTCATGGAATCATGTTCATTACTCATAATGAGTTTTTCTTTTAGAGAGAATTACTCAGAATTTGTCATCTGGATTCTGGAAGGCCATTCAACAGTTAATGGAGAAATTATTAGTCATTGAATAGAGTGACTGGGTACCCCTCTAGGCCTGCTAATTTCATGACCTCCTCCTGTTCAGAAAAAGACTAATAATTATTATATTTCGAGTATTTGGCAAGAGAAATGAAAAATGAGATATGTTTGAGTGACGAGGGAAACCCGCAAAAATGAGATATGCTTGGTTACCTGTATGAATGCTGTGATTTTCCCAGGGGTACCCTGATATTCATGCAACAGGCATCAGGTAAAAGCAAGTTGACTAAGAAGCTAGAAGTAATTTTCTTTTGGGTGTGTGAATGTGAGAAATTGCTTAGATTATAGTACCTCGAACTTTTTCTCCTCCCATGTCACTTCGTTCCAAGTTTTATCTTCAAGTGTTTCCATTGATTTTGGAAACTGAATTGTCTCCACGTGCTGCATAATTCTCAAGCTATCTGCCACAGAGAAACAGTTACAATTATCTCAAGAGCCGTGCAGGTTAGAATATGTAGAGCAAACCTCACTACTTGAGTTTTAAGAGAAACCTCATTTTCCCCCGAGAGAGAGAGCGAGGGAGGGAGAGGGAGAGATTTAATTGTTTTATCTTACTTTACATGCAATAGGTCTGGGAAAACATCCAATATGTATATAAATAATCTCGCTGATAGTTTTTCTTCTAGAGTAGATGATATTGGGCGCAGAAGCGAGCTATATGGGTGATTGAAGGTATTAAAACAATTCAGATAACATACTAGAAATGAATGCTTCTGTCCACATTTCACGCTTTGACCATGATGGTGCAACTTCTCGAACCAGAATTCCATTTCTTGAACATACACTGCACAAAAGTATAATAAAAACTAACAAAAATATACTTGATAAGGTATTTAAAAACTTAATCTACAGCATGCCTTAGAGATACAGACACAGCACGATTCTAGCATATATTTACAAATTAAGAATGTAACCTCCAAAAAGAATTTCAGGTTTCTGAATGTGTGTAGAAACCTAGACAAGGAACTCACTCAAAAATTACTTGGCGTATAATTCCTGGAAGAACACCATCACTGAGGGGAGCGGTCTGTATTTCAAAGCAGTTTGTGCTTCCTTTTTCTTCCTGTCTAGCAACAGAAGTCTCCGTTAATATCCAGCAGCCAATTTCATGCAACTCCAATGGAAATATATTACAATTTAATTCACTGCATTAGCAAGATACCTTCTAAAATGACATTTTTTCAGGATTTGATCCAGTAAAAATGGAAGAAGGTTATTTAGTTTTGACTCACGAATGATTGCTTCTACTTTCTCAGGGGACATGATTTTGGTTTTACCTTCAGATATATCCCAGTACTTCATAACATTGTTAGTATTTGTAAACTTTCTAATTACAGTAGGCACTGTCTTTATGATAATGAGGCTAACAACCAGACCATAAATTAAGTCAAGATACTCAGAGACCATTAGGAAACCACTTATGTATCATAGACCAATCTAATTCTTACTTGTTGAAGTTATTAACAATTTCACGCTAGTGGTATGTAGAAATGATCAAATACATATTCCGCACTTTAATTAACATATTTTAGACATTAAGCAATTCAAAACCCATGGATTTGTTTTCTCACCTTGCAGCAGACAACAAAAAAATTTGTCAGACAACCCTCCAAAATTGTATCTCCATCATTTGACAACAAGAGCTCATTAACTGATGGAGGCCTCAGCTTCTCCAAAAGCTTCCTCTGCCTACCTAAAAGAAGCAAATTAAAAACAAGTACTTGGAAGATGTTATAAAAAAGCTTAACTGTAATATGCTTGTCCTTCCACATCTTCAATTTACGTGAGATCGGACAATACCATTAACCGTACTCTTCTTGTCCCTCACAACAAATGTTGCAAAAATCACGCCTAGGCACTAGGCACTGGCCGGCCGCCTGCCTAGCGTATCACCATAATCAGTTGTCAGCCGCCTAGTAAGCCAATTAGCTATTCTACCCTTTTTATTTATTTATTTATTTTAAATGGGTTATTTCACTCAAAACGACGTCGTTTTGAGCGAAGTAACCCTAAATTATTCAAAACCTAGATGTTTTTTAGGTTAATATTTAATATTTTAGTATTAACTATTGCAGTATTAAATAGTTTATAATTATCACATATTAAAAAAATTAAAAAATATATACAAGGGCGCCTAATCAGCACCTGGCGCCCAAGGAGCACCTAACGATTTTTTCAACCATGCTCACAAGTCCTCACTTTACATGAAATTTGACTACAATCTTTTACAGTAATGACAAGCAATAAATAACAGTTAACAGTAGATGGCAAGAAAATATAGGTTCATATGTAATTACCTTACCCAGTCTGAATATTTTGCATTTGCTAACTCTCTACCACAACCCACGACTGCCAAGTGTGCCCCATTTTCCGAAATTCCAAACTCTTTAGGAACATATCCACCAACATGCACATACACATTAAAACTTCTAAAGATATTTTCCTCATTTAATCCCTCAGCTTCCCTAAAACTATCCAAATTGCCACTCACAAGAGATGTGATAGCTAATTCCTCCTCATTTTTCCTCTCTTTTAGCACAGCAGGCATAACCTTTCTCATAGAATCATTGACCAATGACTGAATCAGTGAATCCCAGAGGGGTGATGATGTTAACATTGAAGAATATGGAGCTGTAGATTTCGGGACTTCGAAAAGAAGCTTTGGGTTGGAGTGGAGCAGAATTCTCACAGAATTAGAGAGTCTGCACAAGTGCCTTTCCCAGAACAAGATCTGAGATCCATTGTTATGAGTCCGGGTGGTTGTGTATGCGCCTGAAACCAAATAACCAGCCCAAATATGATGCATCTTCTGTGTTTATAAAAGTACAATCCATTTCTTTACAAATGAAAAGCAACACCAAATAGCTACAGTTCATTATAGTTTACAGTGAACAGTATTTCATAATCACAGAAATTTTCCCATGAATGGGAATACTCTCATTAAAAAGAAGCAATTAAGACAGAAACAACACAAATCAAAAGACCGGTTCACACCTGGGTGAGCTTCGAGTAAGGTTGCAGCAGATGGAGTTTCAGCAGGAGTTGAGATGACACCATTTGTGAAGAGGAATTTGCTGCAGTTCGACATCATTGTCTCATCTGCTAAACACATGGAATCAACCAACTCATTCAGACATAACAAATCTTTAGCCTTTACCCCAAAAAACAGCTACTTCCTACTTCTGTAGCGAACAAGCGATTCCATTCTAAGCTAGGCAAAATCACAAACATTTGGAGTACATTCAGCAGTGCTAGATACTAGAGTCAATACGCATAATATAATTTCGGGTAATCGCGTACTTTCTAGCGTACCTCACAAGAGTTTGAACTGAAGCTGATGAGAAATGCTGCTCGTGCATCCGGTCTTCACTTCTCGTTCTTGATGAGAAAGTCTGCGAACTGCAAAACTAGCTGCGGGAACCAGAGTGTATTAGAGTGTAATTAGTTGGGTCAAAGACTGTTATAGGAAGTATAATAGGCGTATTGACGAGAAAGGGAATACGAAATTATATGGACCAATACGGGAAAAGGACATTTGGGAAATGCGTTCAATTTTCGAAACGCATTTCCCAAATGCGTTTTACTTCCGTATTTGTCAGTATTTGAACGCATTTCCCAAATGCGTTCTGCGTATGAGATACGCAAAACGCATTTGGCAAATGCGTTCCCCGTATACAAACCGTATACGACGAACACACGTGCCAAATGCGTTCCTCGTATCATACGAAGAACGCATTTGGGAAATGCGTTCAAGCTGCCGGTGCCGGCGAGGCTCCGGCGACGAGGAAATACGAGGAACGCACGTGCCAAATGCGTTCCTCGAATCATACGAAGAACGCATTTGGGAAATGCGTTCAAGCTGCCGGCGACGCTCCGGCGACGAGGAAATACGAGGAACGCATTCGAGAAATGCGTTCCTCGTATACTCCATTGAACGCATTTCCTAAATGCGTTCATGTGTCGGCCCAAATCCTTGGGCCGTTCGGCCCATTATGCACCGTTCGATCCATTTCCAAAATCCGTTCGCCCCAAGGAGATGAACGCATTTAACAAATGCATTCATCGGTCCGGTTGGCCCATTCGCCCACACCCCATGTGTTGGGCCAAATGGTCTTAGGTTGATGATGTTGGGCCATTTTTCGAATAAATTTCGTTAACCCTTCGGCCCAACTCAATATTTTATATTTCCACAGCCTTCTAACACCATTTTTGGCCCAACTCAATGTTCATTTGTTCCACACACATTATAACACCATTTTATTTCATATTGAAGTTGCAAGGGAACTAATTGAAGTGGGTCAACATCTCATGTTTTAGATAAGTGTTTAGGCACATTTCCGTGTCTATATATACACTAGAACACTCATAATTGCTTCCTCAAAGAGTATAATACTTTTTATTTTAAATAATTGATATTAATGATTGATTGAAAAATAAATACAAATCATTAAAGCACATTGCTCTATGGTACTACAAATTTTTAATGTTGACATGTGTACTTATTATAGTATATTTTAGTAACAAAATTGAAAAATTATATTGGTCTATTTGATCATTTGCAATGTTTTTTTTTTTTTTCATAAATGCGCATTCAATAATTAATATTATACTACATAGGTGAAGGTCGTTCAATTAATTATAATCATTTGGTAAATTCGTCCAAATACAATATATTTATCGATACATTACAACTGTCAATATAAAATGAGGCATGAATCTATAAAACATATTACCATTTAGAGAGATGTCATAACAATAATGAAGATCTTAGTAACACATGGAAAAAACCAGCAACAAAATTAGTATGCAAAAAAAGTAAGAGTACCACCGCCAAAACACGTGAAGCTACAATGACTTCTTTCCATATGGAGACATATCACGATTAACGACATTAACAAAGGCCGTAATACACACAAATGAAACCAATAACAAAATTAGTACGCAAAAAAAATGATAGGACTAACATTTTCAAAACGCGTGACCGTGTGAAACTGTAATAATTTATTACTATTTGAAGACATATCATGACAGTAATGAATTTATATATATCGTATTGAAAACCCGTCAACAAAACTCGCGTAGCTAATGAAAATTACAAAAATGGGTATGAAAATTTCTAAAGTCTAACACCATTATAAACCCTCGTTTGTCATAAAATAAAAATTGCACAATTTGACAAAATTAAAATAACCAAAAAAAAAAAAACAAGAAAAAGGAAAAAAATATTTTCCCTATATTTTTTCCCTTGAAAGTACATAATCCGGAGCGAAAAGCGAGACGTGGTCCACTCCAGACTGGCATACGAGAAAATGGTAACAAAAATACGGTATTTATGATTTATTAATAATATATACTGTACTGAAAGTCTAAAACAATAAAGAAAATGAAATATTCTATCTATATAAAATATTATATTAAATGCCATCCATAAATGCCGTCTCAATCCTGTGGTTGCTGCCGCACACCGCTATTTGGGTCTCTCAGAGTTGGTTTTTCGCGTCTGTCTTCAACTTCGGCAATCAATAAAACTCTTATCAGTGTGGGTTTCTTTTATGCCTTTTTGTTTCATTTCATTATTTATATATATTATTCTTCTCGATTAGATTCTCTCGGAATTCAAAACCCTAACTATCGACGTGCATTCATCCGCATTTAACCCCAGCCATGTATGTGTACATGTTTTTTGGCTTTGTATTTCTCCGTATGTGTGTGTGTGTGTGTATCAGTGCTTGCGTACGGCATTTTTGAATGTATGTGTATGCGTGTGTGTGTGGATTCTTCGGTGCCGTGATTTGTCGGCATTGCGTCGTCGTTTGTGTGTTCTGATCCGCTGGGGAGGTGCGGTGAAGTGGAAAGTGGAATTTGAGGGAGTTTTGGTGCGTTAGGGTTTTGTGAAATGGTTGCTTGTGTTGTTTGGGGTGTTTTTGCCGTGAATGTGAGGGTGTTAGGATGCGTGTTTGGTTGTGGATAGGAATGTTGGTGGTTTTATTAATGTGGATAATGGTTACACTGCCTTAGCTATCGTTTTGTTTTTGTGCTTTTGGCTTGTAGGGGAATCATGAACAATGAAGAAGAGAAAAGGTGTCCTCTTTGTGCTGAGGAGATGGACTGGACGGATCAGCAGTTCAAGCCTTGCAAATGTGGTTACCAGGTCTGAATTTTGCCTGCATTTACTAGGAGCATTAGTTAATATTGTTAAAATGGTGGCCAGCAGGTTGTTTATACTTTATATTGTCATTATATAATGCTATTGAACTATTGGAGATTGAAATGGACTAAGAGGAAAATGATGTACACTACAATTCCTGCTAATTTTGTCACAGTTGTTACTCTTGACTCTCTCACACCTTTTTCATTTTCATTTTAGACTTTTAGAGAGATAATGGGGAAGTAGGCATGCTCTTACCTGAATAATTGAAATTTGGAAGCTTCTTCAGAAATTTGATAGTGTAGCATTCATACATGTATAGTTATTACGATGTACTGGTCTCTTGGCTGTGCTGTAGTTTAATATTGGGCTGTTGTCTCCTTGTGCAATGGATATGGTTGATGTAGAAATGCATCATCATTATTTTCTTTGTTCTATGATGGCATGGCATAGCTCTCCTGTGAGTTTTATTTACGCAAGATATCTAATGGATGATACAATCAGCATATTTTGGGGCTCCATACTTTCCTGTATGCATCATCCTTATTATTATTGGTTCTGTGACAGTGTGAGGTAGCTTTCTTTTGAATTTTTAATTTATGTAAGATATTGTAGAGGATGACAAAATCAACAAATATTTAAGTCCATACTTATTTCATTAGGAGAACTGCATATTTTGGGAACAGTTTCCAGTTTATAGGTTTTCTTTGCTTTATGGTTAGTGTGGTACTAATGTACTATGTTCTCTCTCTTTTAATAAGAAGAGAATTTTAGATTAGATGCAATCAATCTGGTAGTAATAGTTCCCTTAATAAAGTAAATAGACTGGAGAATATCTATTTGGATGATATAAAATGTTGTCTATTTTGGATTACTAAAAGAGGGAAAGTGGTGACTGGTGATTGAAGCTGTCATTTTTAAGAACCAGGAATGTATCAAAGTGGATGATGGAGGAAGTATTATGCTTTGTAACTGTGGTAACATGTAAGGTCTTTTTGAGCAGCTGATTGGTTATGGTTGAGTTGATGAATGGGTACCCTGTTCAAGTATATCTAGTTAAGCTAAATATTTTTGTGTCACTCCTAGTCAACTTCTCAATTTGCCACAGTTGGTAATATAGTAGACATCCTCTTTAGCAACTAGTATTTTCTCTCCTTGTTGCCTTGGATCTCACATCTTCCATTTTTCTTTTGTGTTTTGCATATTATATCCTTTTTCAATTTTTTTTGTGAGATTGAGCCTGATGCAGATTAAAGATGTGAAATTATTAATTACTTATTTTATTAATGACATTGCTACTTGTTCCTTTCTTTGTTGAAGACTTGAAGTAATATTGAGAATTTTAAAATCCGATTGTCTTTACTTATTGTTATGCTTGTAACTACTACAGGTTTGTGTGTGGTGTTGGCATCATATAATGGACATGGCAGAGAAAGATGAGACAGAGGGTCGTTGTCCTGCATGCCGATCAATTTATGAAAAGGAAAAAGTAGTTGCAATGCAAACAAATTTTGAAAGGTTGATATCTTCATTTACTAATTTATTTTTCAGTCTTCGAAGTGGGCTGCTTTACAATGTTTTATTTGCTAATAGGGTAACGAGCTGCCATGCAAATGTGAAAAACAAACCACCAAAGGCAAAGCCTAAAACTATTGAAGTGAAGAAGGATCTTACAAATGTTAGGGTCATTCAACGGAAAATGGCATATGTTATTGGGCTGCCTCTTAGTCTTGCTGATGAAGATGTATGGGGTGCTAATACTTTATTTTGTAATACTAAAGTTTTAAGTGTTCTTTTATTTGGATAATTGATCAGTTTTGCTTTGTTTAATTATTATTTTTTTGACAAGGTGGACAAATCATGCATTACTTATGTATCTGAATAGTCCTGAAGTTTTTAGTTTTTATTTTGTTTTGTGAGCAGCTGCTGCAGCGAAAACAGTATTTTGGTCAGTATGGAAAAGTTACCAAGGTGTCTCTATCCCGGACTGCTGGTGGTGCCGTTCAGCAATTTGTTAATGATTCCTGTAGTGTGTGAGTTTAATGCCTTTTAAATTAAATGGTTCCCCCTGGAAAATGCTATTGGAAATCAGTTGTGTTTGTCTCAACTATTTGTATTATTTGACTTTTGAGGTGGATGTTACCAATGGATTTGCTTTGTTTTTAATGTATCACCTGATTCCTTGATCTATTGCATGAACAAAATGTTATTCTGCCTATATAATTCTGCCTTCATTTTTTCTTTCACAATTATATTTCTTAGCTATATATATATTTATATTATGCATTTGTTTAACTTGTTAGTCATATTTTCTTTCTAGATATATTACATATTCGAAAGAGGAGGAAGCTGTGAGATGTATTCAGTCAGTACATGGTTTTATCCTGGATGGTAGGTATTTGAGGTAAGGATTTTCCCCTTTCTCTTGCTATAACTATACCATTGCTCTGGCTTTTTTATTAGTTACATCTGAAAGTGGCCTGTGCAGAGCTTCATTTGGAACTGCAAAATATTGCCATGCATGGTTGAGAAACATGGTATTGGAAATGCAACCTTTAATCTGTTTCCCCTGTTCTTCTGTAATTGAGAGTATTGACAATGATGTTTCTTGATTCCAGCCTTGCAATAACCCTTCCTGTCTATATTTACATTGCCTTGGTGCTGATGAAGATAGTTTTGGTAAAGATGAGACAGCTGCAATTCATACTAGGTATTAATGTGCAGACTTTTGAAATTCACTGTGTCCCCATGAATCATGCTTGCATTTCTCTGTTTTTAAGAGACAATTGAATGTTGATTTTGGTTTTTGTTGCACTGTTTAAATTTAGAAATTAATCTTCTGGAGTTTTAAATTCACATTAAAAAGCTCCGCTACTTGCTGTGCAATTGGTGGGCTATTGTATGTGGGGGAATATTTCCTGCTGACAACAGAGTCTCATGGCCATACATTCTGCATAAGGGGAATATTAATTGCAATTAATATTTGTGCATTTATGAAAAAGATTGTTGTCTTGCGATGGAACTTAAGTGTATATCTTAATTCTTCTGTCAATTGCTGCATCAATGTAACTGTTGATTTTCTTATTTTATGCTCGATATGCAGGAACAGAGTTCAACAAATTGCTGGTAACACAAATAATATGATACGGCGTTCAGGAAATGTATTGCCCCCTCCAGTGGATGAATTTTCCAATACTGGGAGTCTTTCTACAGAGAAGCCTCCGGCTCAAAATGCTCCTTGTGTAAGAAAACTTGGTGCTCAACTTTTCTGTGTTAAATTTACTTGACATTTGAAGATAATTGGACACCACTATGATTTTTGGTTCATTTACAAGATTATTTTTTGGAAGTCATCAGACATGCATTTATAATATTTAGTTTGTACTGCAAAGACTTTTATTCACTCTGTGTCCTCTGATTACAGAATTCAACTTGTGGTAGTTTAAGTTCCAGCGGCGGCCACATGTCTCGCTCACTCTGTAGTAATGATAGTGATGGATATGCTGGTGGACCCAAAAAAGGGACAACTTTTGTGGATATTGTTGGTAGGTCTAATATCTCTGACCCAGAGAAAGATGGAAATAGTAGTCATAATTGGAAGAATTTGAATTTATGCTTGGATACATCAGGAACATCCATCAATAGAGATGATCTCAGTCAGGATGCATATTCAGATATTGTGCACTTCAATGTTTCATCTTCTAATCACCTGCAAAGAGATCAAAGTTCTGGAGAGTTCTCAGATGAAACATTTAGAGAAGACTTAATTTCTTCAGATGGTCAGGGATCCCAGGATTCAAATGGTTTGTGTCAACGGTCATCTTTTCTTGTTTCATCTCATTCTGAAAACTTTAGAGATTACACTGGTGGTAATTTGTTATTGCATAAGGGGACTTGTAGCTCAAGTAATATTGGCATGGATATACACAAAGCTGTACATAAGCAAGAGGATGAAGCTTCTTTACCATTGTCTTGTGTGAATATGGTATTAAATGATGGATACCATGATATGAAATTTCAAAGATCTGCCAAATCAGATATGGTTTATAGAAGTTCTAACTCATTCTCCAATGAAGAAATTGTTGAGCACTTGCGGAGAATTGAAGATGATATCTTGACTAATGATGTAGAAAGTTCTGCTTTTGGTACTATAGAAAACAGTATAATCTCAAATTTCATGTCAATGAATTTTGATGATGAGGCTGATGGTCATCATTCTTCCTCCTGGAATTCTCTTAATACTGGTCAGTCAAGACTCCCATTCACAAATCAAGATGGCATTCCAAGTCATGGGGTTGACTTGGAGTCTTTCAGAAATTTTAGTCAGTTATCAAAACAATGTTCTGCTGCTGACTATGAAGGAAACAAGGAACACTACCTTTCTAAGCCACAGTATCAAGGTAAAAACAATACATATTTTCATTTCATTTTAAAGCAAATTCCTTTATTTTTTGTGTTAATTTTTCCTTCAGTTTACTTGTTTTCTCCTTATGAAGGACCATATTAATTTTTACATGATTTTAACTTGTTTGAACTTTGGGTCAATGATTTTTAGACTTTCCTTTTCTCATTCATGTTGCTTTTATTTCCAGAGGCTTGTGGTCTATTGTTTGATAACTTGTTTGAACAGCAGAATATAGTTTCAAATGGACCTTTACAAGGTGGCATGCTGCTTGTATCAATTCTTCTTTTTGAGGGAACTTATGTTGAATTTCACTTTCTTGGGCTGTACATCTTCACTAGGATTACTTGCTCTCTGTGCCTGCAGTAGACCTCCCTTCTAAATGAAAAAAAAAAAAACAGACGATTTAAAATTTGGCACATTAGCATGGGGGGATGATTTTGCCATCAGTGATCAGTCTAGTGCTCTCTTTGTCAGAGCATCTTATAAAACAGAGGCTTGGCCAATGCACATCAATGCAATTTTTGCAGTTAAGAATATTGGTTTTCATTTGTTGAAGTTTTTGTAATTTGCTGTTTGCTTTCTCTTTTAACAGTGCCAAGAACTCGAAGTTTGGCTCCACCTGGATTCTCAGTATCCTCTTTACATTCACCTCCAGGTTTTTGTGCATGTGATGGAGCAGGTTGTTTTCCTCGTGGAATCTCTGGTAATAACCTCAGTAAAATCTCCCTCACATGCAAACACAAAACACATGGTTTAATGATTAACTAACGTTTCAGCTGGGTATGGGTGGGGGTGTCACACTCTTTTCTAGGAACTTGTTTGTTTTAATAATACCAACTTTACTCTGCAAACTTCATCAACAGGAAGTGACAGCAGTGGTGTCAATGCTGATTTTGTCGACCCTGCAATATTAAGCTTGGTTAAGGGCACACCAATGAACAGTCTGAACAGCACAGGATTAGAGATGGGGAGAGCTTTTACTCCACAGCAGAGAACCCTCGAGGATGAGGCAAGACTCTGGCTTCTGATGCAGCAAAAATCTGCAGAGCAAGACACGACAAGGCTATCTCAAATGTTTGCCCCTCCAGCTCCAACCACCCACCAGGATCTAAGGTTCCTTGGTCGGGGTGGAAACGAGTTCTCTGGTGTGGACAACATGTATGGGTTTTCTTCAAGGCTGGTGGATCAATCCCAAACCTTAGATCCTTCTTCCTTGGCAGATTTGTCTCAGCAGAAACTTGTAGGCAGTGGGGGACATATTTCTCGCGGGTACCAGCATCAGCATGGTTTGGATGAAATCCAGTGCAGGAATGAAGCGAGCATAGCTGGAGAGCTTGAGAGAAATCAGAGATTAGGTGTAAACTACTTTGGTGGGGGTTATGGCGACTTGAGGTTCCAGGCGCCAAGCTCAGGCGATGTATACACCCGAGTATTTGGGATGTAAGCGAGAGATTACTTACTTAGATGTCTACAACTTAGTAAAAAAAACATATATGATGCCGGTTATGTGGCAAGAAAGGCATGTTGTTGGCCTTCTATGAATATGAATGATGCGGGTAAATGTAATGCTTGTTTCTTGGATTGCATGGCGCTCCTCACCTCCCTCCCCTCTATTACTACTAGTACCAAAAATTGCTTGAGTGTCATTATATATAAAATTCACAACTCAGTAGTGCAAGACACCTTTTTTTATTTTATATTTTAAATCTAGTTAAAATTAACTAAAAATATTACTAGTTGGACGTTTTAACTTACAAGATCATTTTTTGAAAGGATGAGAAATTCATTTATTTTAGTTGCAAAATTAAGACATACGAGGGTTGGGGAGTAAATTAAGGCATACATTTCCTCAAAAAAAAAAAATTAAGACATACAAGATCAAGGCCACGTGTATAAGGATCTTTTCTGCCCGAGTCTGTCTATCTCGATGCAACGTGGTGTTATATGGAGATCAGCAATTCTGCCGACAGATCAACCTTTTCTGGAGGCAATTAGGTAGGTATTTTTTGCCCGAAATTGATGGGGGAGTAGGTAAAATGTAATTTTTATGAGTTTGATTTTTGTTCTATAAAAAGAACGATTTACCCAAAATGGATATTTTAAAAACATTGAAGGTGTTTGCAAAAAAAAAAACATTGAAGGTATTAATTGAATTAAATAAAATTATAGTGTAGAAATAATATTTTTATATTACTCGTCTACTCGATGCAATTAGAGATATGAGTGATTATGCTTTGTAGTTTAATATAGATTAATACCTTAAAGTTTCTTTAAAATAATATTTTCGAAGAGATTAGCTGATTAGTGCAATCTTTATAATCATAATTTAGGTTAGTGAAAGTGCATTTAGTCACATGCAATTATTGAAGTAACGTGCGTCCTGCACTTCATTAATCACAATGCTTGTGACAAAAAATGGAAGCATTGACTTTAGGTGTTCCCACACATGATCTAACAAGATTATGAATGTATAAATCATGATAACTCAATTTATGGAACTTCCCATTAAAAATTATTCTCATTTTTTCATTTGTAAAATTCAATCTTTGATCTTTTGTGATAAATTTTATCTCTATAACGATTTCAACTGCACAATACTGTAGTGGTGGGGCGTTTTAAAAAATCAATGCATCACTCTGTACTTTCACTCTCTTTCCTTCTTTAAATATCCGTTTACACTTCACACTCCATCATTTTCAGTTCTTCACCGGTGACACTCTCCAGATTCCAAACCAGCTTCAACAATGGCTACCAGGTATTCTTCTTAATTTCTTTATGCTTCTGGAATACACACACCCACACACACACATATTTCCTTGAACTCAGAGTATTATTATTATTTTTTAATTTAATTTTATTTATTTTTTGCTGTGTCTGATTACTTTAGTGAGGTGCTTCCCCCTACTCTTGGTGCTTCTTCAGAACCACCAGCAATCTTTGATGGAACTCCCAAGTTAGTTCAATTTACTCTCTCTTCCTTACACTGATCATATTATTTCTTCTTTTTTGGGTGAAATCAACTACTTACACTTCTTTCTTGAAGGCTGTATATAGCATACATATGCCCATATGCTCAACGTGCCTGGATTGCCCGAAATTATAAGGTTTGTTTGAAGCTTGAGATCTGGGCATAACTTGGTTGTTACACTTGTCTTCAATGTATATGATCTTTTGTCTCTGAAGATTTGATCTTCCTGTGCTTGTTTGGTAAACAGGGATTGCAGGATCAAGTGAAATTGGTTGCAATTGAGTTGAATGACAGGCCAGCTTGGTACAAGGAGAAGGTTTACCCTGAAAATAAGGTGATAGCCTTGTTAAACTTTTCTGATTTGCATGACAGTGGAATATTGATTGCAAGATCAAGGCTAAGCTTTGCCCATTTGCTTCTACTTTGATTTATCTATATATACAATATTTTAGTCAATTTATGACTTGAGAGAAACCGGATTGTGTATTCTATGGTTTTTACACACATGAAAAGGCTTTCATCCTTGGCTGAACCTTGTTGATAGTCCCAAATAACTTGGATTTGATTTGATAGGACATATCATGGTCTGATGGTCCTTTGAACCATCATTCTCCTTCTTCCTCTTCTTAGGTTACAAGTTTGACTCTTAGCGGAGCAGCCTATTGGCCTTCTTGTTTTAAAGAGGTTGTTTTCCTCGCCCTGTGACCCTAGCCGCCAAAGGACCACAAGAAGGTAAATCAACCTAGGTTATCCATAGTTGACCGGCTCAAACCCAGGAGTTTGAGGTTCGAACCTATGACCTATCGGCGGTAGGTGGATCACTCTTACCACCTAACCCCAGCCTATTGGTGGTTTGAGGGGTCGGGGTCGGTTATGAGATATGGTGGTCATTTGCTGGCTAGGGTCACGAGGTGGGGTTTGGGTAATGGTTGCAGGTTTCCTTGTCATTCAAAAAAACTTCCTGTTGCCTACTAATCTTAAAATTGTAACTATATCTTTAGTTTGAGAATGTTTCCTGAGTGTCTGGCAAAAGAAAATTACACCACAAAGTTCTGTTTGGACTGGTGTCTGATGTTGACTATATTCTCCTTTTCTTTTATATAAAACTAACTGCTACTTATTGTATGCAGGTGCCAGCTCTGGAATACAATAATGAAATTAAGGGAGAGAGTCTTGACTTGGTCAAGTTCTTCAGTGAGAACTTCGAAGGGCCTTCACTTTATCCTGATGTATGGTATTTGTTCATATCTCGTGTCCTTAATTCTTACGTTGCATTCTCCCACTGCTTATGCACTGACTTCATGAATGTAGGAGCCCGCTAAGAAAACATTTGCAGATGAGTTACTGACCTTCTCTGACTCCTTTATCAAAACTATGTTTGGTACTTTGAGGTCAGAAGGAATAAGTGATGCCGGTATGTAAACTACTCTGAGTTTTGTTTTTAAAATTTCCTTTACTTGCTTGGACATGGCAGCTGTAAATTTCATGTTCATTTGGTTTAGTTGCTGGATTCGATGCCCTCGAGAATTATCTTTCCAAGTTTGAAGATGGACCTTTCTTCCTCGGCCAATTCAGTGCAGTAAGTAAACAAACACACATTTCCATTTTCCCCGTTTTGAGTGGAAGCTTACGTTATATATTTTAGTGATGAAGTATGTCTTCCTAAAGAACCTCGAGACTTAGACTGTTGTGAACTGGAAAGTTGAAGTTGCACTTCAATCTTGTTGGGATTCAATCACTTTCTATATAATCATATTGGTTCTAATTCATGATTGGCTACGTAATTTTCAGGTGGATATAGCTTTTATACCATTTATCGAGAGGTTCCAGACTTTCTTCAATGAATTCAAGAACTATGATATAACACAGGGCAGGCCGAAACTTGCACACTGGATCGAGGTACTACTACTGAGCTTACTTTTCTCAGAGTGTCGTCTATACCCAACGGTGAATCATTGAAATAAACTGTCAATGAAACAATCCCAGAACAATTGGAAATCCAAAAATAAATTATCAGTATTTTTGAAACATGCTGCTATTCATTTTATCGTCTGTAGGAGGTGAACAAGATTGATGCTTACAAAGTAACAAAACGCGATGCCAAGGAGCACGTTGAAAGCTTTAAGAAAAAATTTCAGGTATATTTCTTGAATATAATGCTACCTCATAAGATGATCATACAACTTGATGATACCAGAGTTCTATAGATCAGTGAGTTTTGTGTTGAATTTGTTTTTGCAGGCTGCAGCTAAGCCCTGAACTCTTTACAAGATGGCTACAGTATCAATAATCATGCTCCCATGGCCATTGTTAAACTACTTTTATGAGTTAAACTATGAATAAAGTGTTGTATGAATGACTTGGCTCCACTGGGTTTCTCAATAATGCAATGGATTGTTTGAGTTTGAGTTTGAGCCTACTATGGATTTTGCTCGAGCTTGTTTAAAGGCCTAAGAATAATAAAGTTAATTTGATTCAAAAAAATTAAAAACTGTACAAATTCATTACCGCCTGAGTTAAACTTCTGTTTTCTCTGTTTCGGTTGGACTAGAGTTGGTACAGTAAGGCATGCCGATCGACGGAAACATAGGGCTTGACTAGAGTTAGCATAGTGAGGCATGCCGGTCGAAGTGGCGATTTTAATCTCTTAGCGATTATTTTTATCACTAATTTGTCATTTAACAAAGTGATTGATTTGATCTTTCAAAGACTATAATGAACACTCCATGCATAACTTAAGAGTCGAAATATAACTTAGCGACTAAATCTATCAACGAGTATAACTTAATGACAAAAATACAAAATTTTCTTAATAATATTTAATATTACACATGATTATATTTGGTATTGTAAATACTATTAAAAAAAGTCTTACTATTTTATACCAAAAGTCAGAGTATTGACAATACATTTTGACAGAGTTAATCGAATTCCTACATAAAATGGAACAAGATGAGCAGTAACTACTAACTAGCAGTCTAGCAACTAACTCAAACCCAACCCAACCCGGCCCGAATAGGCAGGGATCAAAATAAGCGAATCAGTGCTTCCAAAAATCGTTTGTTTCGAGCCTCAGTGGAGGCGTTGCTGTCTCTTTGTGCTTCAGAAGGTTGAGAAAGTAGTTTATGAACAGATACTACATTGTAATAGAGTCAATAGCATTCAAAAAAAAAAAAAAAAATCGTTTGTTTCATTCATGAAAGCCAATTAAAAGCAAGAAAAAGAGTGCAAGCTATTAGCTATCATCTCCATCGCAAATCGCAATGTCACTCTGCTTTCAACTTCCCTCCAAATTCCCACACAATATTCACCTCCCATGCTCCAAACCCACTCCAACATCACTCTCAGCCATGCCTTCAAGGTATGCTATTCTTATTTCTTTTTTCTGATTTTAATTTCCTCTTAGTATCTAACGTGCTTAATTCCAGAAGTGGCAGTGTCAGTGTGAGTGAGGTGCTTCCTCCTGCTTTGAATTCATCCTCAGAACCACCGCCAATCTTTGATGGAATTCCAAAGTCAGTGCTTTTAACATTTGCATTGATTATTGGTTCTGTTTTGTATGGATTTACTCATTGCTTTTAACATTTGTATTGATTAATGATTCTGTTTTGTATGGATTTACTCATTGCTTTTAACATTTGTATTGATTATTGATTCTGTTTTGTGTGGATTTACTCATTGCTTTTAACATTTGTATTGATTATTGATTCTGTTTTGTATGGATTTACTCATTGGTGTAATGTGTTTACTACTACTGTATTCTGTTGGTTGAAGGCTATACATTTCTTACACATGCCCATATGCACAGCGTCCATGGATTGCCCGCAACTGTAAGGTCATTTTCTACTCCTTCTATCTTGGCTACTGATTCTGAATTCTCATCATTCAATGCTGGTCACTATAAATTCAAAAGGAACTTGTTCGACTCCCCTCCGGATCGGGTGGAAAATTGGCCTACTTGGTTTGAGTTGCTCAGCTATAGGCAACCTAGGTCCTTTGCTTGCTTGCTTGCTAGTGGGGTTTACCTGTGCATACTCTCGGATAGTGGCTAATTGGCTATGGTTTCCCTTGTTACCCAAAAAGAAAAAGGAACTTGTTTTAAGTTAAACCAAATCACTTGGCTTATCACGGTTTATACTTTGAAGTTCATAGTATGCGTGTCTGTGCTTATTTCCTAGTTGCGTGACAAGCAGGGATTACAGGACAAGATAAAACTGGTTCCGATTGACCTAAAGAACAGGCCAGCTTGGTACAAGGAAAAGGTTTATCCGGCAAACAAGGTGAGAATCATAAGACTGGTTTAATACTGGCATAAGACAATTAGAGACAATGTTCAGTTTTTAAGTTGGATTTGAATGAACTGCCTGCGTTTTGCAATGCTTGATTAATGAATTTGGATAAAATAGTCTGATACATGACGTATAGAATTCATTCACATATACAATGGAATTGCCTCTTTGAATTAACTAGGAAAAAGCGTTGGATGCTAGCTTACACTTCAATCAGCTTAGTTATATAATATATATATATATATATATATATATATATATATATATAAGACTTAATGTTTATTTTTCCAGAAAGAAGAAAGTTACGGGATGATGTTGTTTACAGGCATTCACATTTATGGGGTGTAATTTTGCTCCACTTCTTTTTGGAAATAGTTTACATTTATTTTTATTATCATGCAGGTGCCGGCTCTGGAACACAATAATGAAGTTAAGGGAGAAAGTCTTGATTTAATTAAATACATCGACAGTAACTTTGACGGGCCTTCTCTCTTTCCGGATGTAAGGATAACTGGATAAGTTTAGCATTTGCTCCCATCTTTCGTTCTCATCTGTTTCAGTGTTTACTTAATGATGTAGGATCCTTCCAAGAGAGAATTTTCTGAGGAATTGCTATCACACCTCGACACATTTTACAAAACTGTAACTTCTTATTTCAAAGGAGAGAAGAAAGATGTCGGTATGTACAATGCTCATGTTTACCGCCTTGATGGCATGTATAAATTGTAATTTTTGTGACTTTCTATAGGCGCTGCATTCGACTCTATTGAGACCGCTCTTTCCAAATTTGGAGATGGACCTTTTTTCCTTGGCCAGTTCAGTCTTGTAAGTGAAGCCTTGTACGTTCTTTATTGGTCATGAGAAACGTTGCGTTATCATTTAGAAGGATATTCTACCAAAAATCTCGTTAGAGTTGATAAAGTAGGCTTAGAACATGCAAACTGGAAAACTAGCTCATATTCCATCTATGAATATGCCATTCTTGAGACTATAATAACATCATCTAACTTTGATTTATTGTTGCACATACGTGGATTTTTCAGGTAGATATAGCTTATGTGCCATTCATCGAAAGATTCCAGCTTTTCTTACTCGAAGTAAAGAGTTACAACATTACAACAGGCAGGCCAAAACTTGCAGCCTGGATTGAGGTATAATTGAAATGACGTTTTATCCCTATTTTATTTATATGGTTCTTTGTGAAGTGTTAAGAATGATTTGGCTCGTAACGTGCATCAGTTCTGGTAGCACGGCTATGACACTTGATACGGGGTTTTCTACCAATTTTGTGCCGATTTATTTCCTTTTGGGCTTTGAGTTTCTCTTATTAGTTATTACAATATTATAATATGGCAATTTCTATAGGAGATGAACCAAATTGAGGGGTACAAAGTAACAAAAAGGGATCCGAATGAGCTCGTGGAAAGCTATAAAAAGCGATATTCGGTATGCATATATTCATATCATATAATCATATATATTACAATAAGCTGCAGTTATTTTATGAATCCTTCCCCTGATTATCACTTGTCTATTCAATTATGTCTTTTTTGCAGTCTTAGCCCTGACTGAAGATGAAGACGACAAGTAGCTCTTATTCTCATAACTCACACTATAAGAGGATCACTGTAAGTACAGTCCCCGGGGAAAAAAAAAATGAGAACATTATGTATGGAGAATTGTAGAACTGAATTGAGTTTTTTGTTCCAACTCCAATCAATTTTTTATATTGGTAGCAGATGCAAATATATACTGAATTTATATGATGTTTATTAAATACAAAATATGTATATGTTATTCAAGAGATATTAACCACTAGATGAGAAATTTAATACAGGAGACGGAAAACAAGTCTCTATTTCATCGAGTTAATATCACAATCACCAGTTATTGTTACTGCTTAACTTTCATGTCTTGTAAGTGATAAAAGCACGACCTGATTGCTGTTACGAATGGACTACAACCAGGAGTAGTCCCGATAACTAGCAATTTAGAATGTTTCAGGCGAAAAAATGAAACTACGCAGGAGAGTGTGATCCTATGTACACTTGATACTAGGTTTATGTTCCACACAATAGGGAAATGAATTGAAGCTTTCTGCAGTTGGCGCTTTGCTGACGCCAAAGCAACCCAAGATCAATTGCTGAGCCCTGCCCCCTCTAGTTGGGGCTAAGGGTCGTTAGATGGTTTTGGGATGCTGCACTCGGGGGCGGAGCTGCAGAAGGGAATTTGAACATGGAAGTAGCTGTGGTAGAGAATCCTGATGATGCTGCAGAAGAAAATCGCGGCGCTGAAGGGGCCACACCCTGGCTAAGCCATCGCAAATTGGAGAACACGGGAGAAGATGCTTCTGCATTCATTCCCATTAGTCCCTCCTGCTTAAGAAACAAGTAAATATTACTCCGTTGATTTGAAAATCACAATGTTACAAATTTGACTCTCAGTGGGAGCGACCTATTGGTCTTTATGGTTTGAGCCGATCAGCTATGAGCAATCTAGGTTGTTTACCTTCTCGTGGTCTTTTGCTGATTAGGGTTACAAGGCAGGGTTTTAGTTTCCCTTGTCACTATAAATATCACTCGAGGAAATCATTCATTCCCATTAGGCCCTCTTATTATTTTTGAGAAATCAAATTACTGCTAATTTTATTGAAGGTGATAATTACCTCATTGTTTGGAGTAAGGGCAGATTGCAGGCCAGGCCACCTGGAATACTGGGATGCCATTGCTGGACCATAAGGTGTGCCAGGGGTGCACTCAACCTATGAACATTGATAAAAGAAGAAGATAAGCACATCACCGCAAAATCAAGTAAGTTCAGGTGTTACCCTTCTTTCACAGAAGAACAAATGCATCACCTCAATGAAGGAACTCGATGAAAATCGAATTTGTTTTAATGATTTCTATTAGCAAAACATACCTTCATTCTTTTCAGAAGAGACAGGTCGCGAGCTTCAAAATTGAACTGCAACTTTCTGGGATTCTCAGGCCTTTTTGGACCATCCAAAGGCGGAGATATCCAAAGGTTCAGATCAAGACTGGCATTTGTGCCTACATCCATAGGACAGATTGTCCCTGTTGAGAAAACATGTTTTGTTTTTCTTGTTTAATAGAACAGTCAAACAAAAGTCTGTCATTCTGAAATAGCTGAACAAAGAATAGAAATACCTCCATCTCTAGAGTTCTTGTTCATCTCCCCTTCATAGGCACTGGGCTCAAAGTTGGTCATTGCTTCCCTTCCATAACATTTAATGGCTGCTTTGTCATAAGCTCTGAACCAGAAAACAAAAAACAAAGATTTTGTTGGATTAAGATTCAAGTAAAACTTTTTTCAATGTCAAGGAGTTCATGATCACAAGGAGACCTTGCAGCTTCAACTTCAGAATTGTATAACCCAAGATACATATACCTGCAACCAAGCATTATAATCTTATAGATAAACATATAGGGCCCTAGCAGGTTCCCAATCAAGAACACTACCATATAAACATATCATCATTCAGGAATCAGGGAGCAGATCATCAATCTTGCCCACAAAAAGGCGAAATCCCTCGCCCCTAGTCTAAGGGCCCCCACATCTTAGCTTGACAGGATTGTGGAGAGATAAATCATGATGACTCAATGACGTATTAGGTGAGAGGACCACTGCCTAGAACCCACAAGGAGCCACCTCCACAATAGGGTGAAACTCCCATACTGCGGCTGTGTAAGGGTTGGATCTTGCGTTCTTGCCCACAATTTGTTACCCAGGAACCAATTGAACTACCGTGTTGCAAGTCATTAATATGTGAGATCCTTACATGTAATCTACCTACAAGAACAGTAGTGTAAAAGGGCAAATGGCATTCTTACTTTTTCCCCAACAATTGACCCATCCGAGCTTCCCATCTACCACATCTGTGCAGGGTTACTCCTCTGTACTTGGAGCTCCCTCTGGAAAACCCAGTGCTCTGGCGTCGAAGAATCTGAACAAACTCTTCCTTGCTCAAGTTCTTCATCTGCAGATAATAAACCAGGTCAAGATTCATATGCCTTCAACATTTCATCTCAGAACACAGTCCATTACTCCATTACTATAAAAAAAAAAAAAAAAAAAACAATGTCTTCACCTGCTTCATATCTTCTTCATAGTCACTCAAAAGAAAATTTATGTCAGCATCAACCCCTCGAAACTTAATGGCAGCGCGATCATAAGCCCTAAATTCCAACACAAATGAAAAGATAACAAGAATCAGAAGATCTGCTTCAAAGTTTAAAGTAACAAGTAAATCACAATCAAGACTCAGGGTTAGATCTTCACCTAGCAGCAGAATGAGCTGTGTCAAATCCTCCTGCAAAACCAAACCTCAGATCATCAAAAACCACCTCAAAATTACGCAATTCATAAGCAAATATGTTGTTGATCAAAAGTAAAATTATACTTGAGACAATCTCAACCAAGTTGGTTAAGCTATTAACTTAATAATTACAAAGTTACAAGTTTGACTCCAAGTAGGAGCGGCATATTGGCCTCTCGCCCTCCCTTTTGCCAGTTAAGGTCATAAGACATGTGTACTCAGTTCACACGCTATGAGATACTAGTTGCGGGTTTCCCTCAGTTATTTATTTATTTTTTTTAAAAGAAGGTAAAATTATACTTCAAATTGACTGTTGTTATAAAAAGAAGGTAAAACTATACTTCAAAAAAGAAGGTTATTTACCAAGATAAACTTGCTTCCCACAGTCCCTGCAAAACACAAAATCTGATTGTGAATCATCAATTACTTGAAAGACCAGGAATTCCATCAAATTTTACAGAACATGATGGTACATAAGCTGAACCTTATGAACCCTGATTATTACAGAATCTGTATAAATATACATATAAAATGCCGTTGTATGTATATAAATTAGGCATGATGAACGTATAGATTTATGTACTAACCAGATATGCGACTCCCATCTTCCAGTCCGCCGGTAAAACGTGACACCACGGTACTGTGAGCTCCGGGAACGCGGCCCACGCCGGCTCTTCTTAATCGGCTGGATAGGCTGCGGATACGGCGGCGGCTCATAAACTCCCATTTCTGCCCCTCGCCCCGTCTCCGGCGCGGACAGTTTCAACCAGTTCTGAGAAGACGAGAAAAACGGCTCTCTAGTGGCCGGTAAAAGCTGCCTAGTGGCCCCCACCGAGCCGCCCTCCTCAACCTCGATCACCTCACTGGTTTTCAGTATAGAGAAAGCGAGCGTCGAGGGAGATGAGCTGTTAGATTCATCGGGCGGTTCGTCCGCATTGACGACGGAGGAAGACGAGGCGGAATCATCGGCGGCCGTTACGGAACGGGCGGGTCGTCCACACGGGTCCGGGTCGGCCTCATCGCAAGCGGAGTCCATGTAAAAAACGGCATCGACATTCAGATCTTCCAACAACATATCTCTTCGTTTCCTTAGCTTGTGTATGTGGGGCGTGCATATAATATATATAAAAATATATAAAATATATAAATATATATAAATATATATAATCTGTGTCAGTTAGGTTCTTCTTCTTCTTCTTGTTCCAACCTCTCCGCCTTGAAGCTAGTGGTTGCAGACACTTTTGTTCATAAACATTGCCCAGTAGTCACATGATTCTGATGAGAGAGAGAGAGAAACACGCAGAAATGGGGATCAGAGAATCATGACTATGAAGGAATATATATACATATTATATTATTATATAACTGTCAGAAGCTTAATCAGTTTGATGAAACTGGAAAGACAGCTGAGTCGTTAAATAAACTTCCTTTACGAGTCATGTTAAAACTTAAAAAAGAGTTTGGGGTTATAGTTATACTTTCTTTAGGTAAACTTCATATTGACTGAATTTAGACCGAAGGGGAATCAATTAGTTTTGTATAAGACTATTGCCAGACTAAATTACTTTTTTCATGAAAATATAATACGTACTACTTTTTAAACATCTTATAGGTAAATATTATATTTTTGTTAAAAAGTATTATACGTATTGCACAAGTTTGGTAAAATGGTTGAATAGACTATCGAACTTTAGTTGAAAAGTCAATTAGTCTCCTAAATTTTTTTAATGTGTAATTACATCCATAAATAATTTATTTTGATGAAATAAAGCCCAAAAATCAATTAGTAACCTTCTATCACAAGTCAAACAACATTCCGACGACTTTTTAGGCAAAAAAGTGACCGGTTGCCGGTCATCGAGGAGGGAGAAGCGACCCAGATCTGGGTTGCCTTCTCCGGTTGAGATGGGTCGCCTTCTCCCTCATCGGTCGCCAGTCACTTTTTTTTTTTTTTTTTTTTTTTTTTTTTTTTCCTAAAAAGCTGTTGGAATGTTGCCTGAAACCTAATGCCTAGGTCATTAGCTGATTTTTGGGTTTCATTGCATCAAAATAGATTGTTTATAAGTGTAATTGTACCTTTAAAAAATTTAAGGAGCTAATTGACTTTTCAGCTAAAGCTCGATGGTCTATTTGACCCTTTTCCCCACAAGTTATTTGGAATTAGTGGAGATGGTATATGTAAAATGATAGATAGTAATATGAGGATGATGGCCTCGGGAGAATTTTGGATGAAAGGATTAAAAAAAAAAAAAAGAAGATAATATTTGTCATGATCGCTAACCGTAGTGTGATGAGTTTGAAGCCTAGCATGGGTATTAGGCATATTTATGGAGAGCAAGTCATTAGCTCACATTAAAAATTCTACTTTATTGGTTATGTTAATCACTCTAAATAGTGAAAGTACATGAATATTTCATATTAATAATTCCTTTTGAGATTGATTTTACATTTTTATTTTAAAATAAATGTGTTTTAAACTTCAATTCCAAAAATAGAGTATTTTTAGTTGAATTAGTATTATCTTGTTGTGTATACTTAGTAATTGTCTATTATTTTTATTATCTGTATATCTGTTATCATCGTCACTCCACATAAACGTTAAGAGAAAACTCTTGGTTACACCAAATATGTCAATTATTACTTCAAAACTAAATTTAAAAAGTCTACATTTTTAATAAATTGTTAAAAATGATTTTGATACATAATGGTAGCGGTGGTGGTGGTGGTGGAGTGTTGCTGGTGAATGTGGTGGTATTGGGAACAAGGAAAATGATTTTCTAAAAAATTGTGGTGGTAGTGTGGTGTTGGTGGTGAATATAGTGGTAGTGGTAATGGTGGCAGCGGTAGTGTGATTGTGATACATAATGGTAGCGGTGGTGGTGGTGGAGTGTTGCTGGTGAATGTGGTGGTATTGGTAATGGTGACAGTGGTGGTGTGATTGTGATACGTAGTGATAGTGTTGGTGGTGGTGGCCAGTGGTGGTAGATGTTGGTCGTGATGGTGGTGTTAGCTGGTGGTGGTAGTGGTGTTATTTGTTATATTATTATAATAATAATAATAATAATAATAATAATAAGTGGTGATGGTGGCCTGGTGTAGTGGCCGTGGTTGCGGTGGTGGTGGTAACAATGGTAGTGTGTGGATGAAGAAGGTCGCAGCAAGTGCGTGGATCCTCGAAAAAAGGGGTAAGTTATTTTCCAGGAAACAATGTCAATTTCTCTTTGGCCAGAAGTTGTTTTCCTTAACTTTAGTTTTTCACCCTTTGTCAAAGACTAAAAACCCGAAAAATAATTTTCATGAATCATTTTATGAGTTTCCAAACACACCCTTAAATGTTATTTCTGATATTGAATGACTTGTAAATGAGGTTATTTGACTTTTTTATTTTCAAATATTCGCTGATTTATGGAAAAACTCATCCTCGCTATCCGAAAGTATGTTTTCGATAAAGCCCGTCCAGTAAGGAACCATAAGTAATTAACTAGCTCAACCAATAAAGTCGATCACAATTTTTACGTGGAATCAAATTTAAAATTTTTGTAGTTATCAAACCAACTACCCAATTAACTTGGCTCGTTCGAATATTCAAAATGATAAAAATAAATGTCTATCCTGTACAAAAAACATGATACCTACTACTATAAATAGAAATAAATAAAAATATTTTTGTAAATAAATATCGTTATTTTAATTAAGGAGGTTAGGAAATGGGCATTGCCACGTTGCAGCACAAATTATTATTATTATTATTACTATTATTATTATTATTATTATTATTATTATATGCACACACAAGATGCATATGCGGCTACAATTGTGAGTGTTTTGACTGCTATGGTTGGGGTACAGGGGTAGTAATCAAATAAAATAAAATAACAATTAAAATTTATTAAAAAAAAAATTGGCTCTATGATTTGCTGACTTGTTGCTCCTAGTTTGCCATACCAATTAATACATTAAATATGGGAGTCTAGTACTTGTACTCAATTTGTGACAATGTATACCTCAAATGGAAAAATTTTAATTATTCTCTGTTGCAGTAAAAAATAAACTCATAAATCAAATTAAAAAGTAAAATATTAAACTAAAATCATAAACTCTAAAATGTGACATCTAAATGCATTGTATTTCTAAACTAGTCAAAATGCATGATATAGACTCATATAGTATTGTAAATTTATCATTAGGGCATGTTTGAAAACCTGGAAAATGATTCCCCTGAGTTTTCAGTGTTTGGCTAGAGGGAAAAAATGAAAGTCAATGGAAAATAGAGGTGATTTTCTGAAAAATGACTTTCCTTTTTTTTTTTTTTTTTTTTTTTTTGTGGGGACGTCATTTTTCGTTTGCAGCAGTTGAGCAGCCAATCACTCCCACTGCCCGCACCACACCACCCACCCCTACCACCTACACCTCACCTCCACCACCCACCCTACACCTACACCTCACCTCCACCACCGCCATTGTATATTTTAAATATTTTAAATTATAAATAATTGTGTGTGAGAGAGAAATAAAGATATATATATAATGAATTTATTTATTTACTTGTTTATATTTAACGATTTATATGTTCACAACTATTTGAGTATATATATTCAGTAGTTAAAGGAAAATTATTGTCAACAATGTAAACTGTTGACTTTTATATGTTTATACATAAATTGACAAATCCATAAGCCTAACATTTCTTTTATATTTTTTTCTAACTACTCCAATCACATTTATATATCTAGTTCAATTAACAATATTTAATTTAAGTTTTCAAAAATAATATTTAATTTAAATTATTTATAATTTTTTTTTTTTTGTAATGTTTAATTTAATATTAGTATATAAAATTTATATATTTAAAAACCTTATCAAAGTACTAAATACAAAAAAAAAAATTGAATTTAAAAAAATATTTTTAAAAGGTTAAAGAAAATAAATTTGGTTTGCCTATAAATAATAAACATAGCATGTAAAATATGATAGAAAAGTATATAATATCTTGTCCAATTTACAAATTAATGAATTTTTAAAAAGTTCACAGCACATGGTATAACAATTTTATATCATTATTTGTGGGTACCCAATTAGTCTTGTCAATTTTTGGCATGTTAGCATTCTATTAATTTTTTTTAATTTAATTATACAACATAACTGTACTCTTATACCTCCTTTCCTAATTAAATATATGCGATTGTATCAATTAAGTCATACGTAAATATATAAAAACTTTTTACAAATTTTAATTTTATAAGATCAGAAAGTAAATGTTAGAGGCCCTGTTTGGTAATAACGCCTATCAGTCAATTTTAGCTTATTGACCACTATTAGTAGTTTGACTTGGTTAAAAAATCAATATAAGTGTTTGGTTAATAAGTTTTTGTAACTCCAAAATGCTAAAATTCAAAAGGCTACTCAAAGCAGCATTTTCAATTAGCTTTTTGAGAAAAGAAATTATACCAAACAACTATCAGCTAACAACTAATTTATCAAACAACTTTCTACAATCAGATAATGTTATCAACAAATCATACCTTTTAACCCAAACAACCAATCCAATCAGCTAACAGTCATTTAACAAACACGGCAAGAATCAAAATCGTAAGGAGAAAATAGCCTTTTCTAAGTAAATATGAAAGGAAGAAAAAATATAACTTGCCAAACTTGGACATAGGGCATTGGAATGGACAACATTAACCATACTACAAAGGGTAGGGTTTTTAATTGTGTTTTTAAAACAGGAGGGACCACACATACCAAAGTGGTGGGCAGCCTCAATTATTTTCATCAATGCCTTTCTCATTGTCCTTAACTACCTTACTCTCAAAGTTCATTTTTAATGTATTGGGTTGGAATCCTGAAAATGCAGCAATTTTTTTTTAAATAGTATTAAATATTGTGAAATGTCATTGTATAAAGAAAATTAATATATGATAAAATTATAGTTGGTGACTAAAAATTAAATAGAAAAAAAATATCAAATAAACTCTTGAATTTTATACGAAAAATTAATTAAATAACTGAACTATAAAGTTACAATTAAACATTAACTTGTTAGTTTGTACATATAAACATTAACTTGTTAGTTTGTACATCTGGCTCAATAACCGTTATTTACTAGTGATTAGGATTCTGACAATTGAAATAGACGACCAACGTATTATTGGGCGACTAACAACTAGTTATTACTAGGATGAGCACAAAATAATAAGTTAATGTGATTAATTACAATTTTTATAATTCATTAATTTAATTATTTTTTTTCATAAGTTTAAATATTTATTTGAGGATTTACATATGAAAAACGTGTACCAATTATTTTTGGTCCCCCAAAAAATAAAGGAGTCGTACACATCCATCATATAATATGAGGAATATGTGAAAAAGAGGAAAAACACAACTAAACAAGAAAGTAAAACTTGTACTGTGGTCTAGCCTGGAAAAGAAGATGATGGAAGAAGCTGGGATGGGGACATAAATTATGGTGTAATGGACTTGTTTAGTTCACGGCAAAATAATTTTTTAATAGATTTTTTATTTTAGAAAAAAACATATTTTACCTTAGTTGGTTGAGGAAAAATTATTTCAATAAAAAATGAATTACTTGCTCTATTTTTATTTTATTTTCACACATTTTGAGACAAAAATCACAACAAATTAAACATGTATTCTTAGGGTACCATCACATAATCTTTGTTATGTATGGGTGTTTAAGTTTTTATGCAATTATTCTCACAAACAATATTTCAAGTAATTTTTTCCATGAATTTTAAATTTAATTTCTTAATTATTTTCATGAGCACACACCGTAAATGTGTTCATTACATAATTTTTACTCTTAATTTATGAGACAATGTTTTGGGTGATTAAAGAAAATATATTAGGGGTGTTTTGGTAAATAGCTGTTAGCGGATTAGGTTAATGAGTTTAACTGGTTGATAGCATTAGCTAATTATAGAAAAAATGTTTGGTAAATTAGTTGTTAAATGGTAGTTTATTATATGTAAAATTACTTTTTCAAAGTTGATTGAAAAAATTGCTTTTTGAATTTTAACATTTAAAGAAATAGCATTACAAAAAATTAATTAATCGAACACTCATATTTGATTGTTTAACCAAATTAAATAACTAATCAAATAAATTAAAATTGACTGATAAGTTAACAATGTTACATTAGCGTGAGTATGTTTTTTAAAACAAAAAATTTCAACATGTAATATGAGTTCTACATTACGAGAAAACAACATTTGATTAATGGATAAAA